>KE504834.1:867121-904888 GCA_000441515.1 Elaeis oleifera
TAATTATTATTATTATTATTATTATTATTATTATTATTATTATTATTATTATTATTATTATTATTATTATTATTATTATTATTATTATTATTATTATTCATGATGTTGTTGGATCATATTTTATACAGCTTTCAACGCTCTATAAACTCATACTGTGGAGGGAAGGAAGGAGCTTGATGCATTTGAAAGTTACAAAATACTACCCAACGGTTTATGTCGTGGAAGAGCATCCACCGTTCTCTCGCGCGGAGGATATAACCGGAACCCGTTCGGATGGGTTCGTGCCGGCTGGCGGATCCGAGTCAGGTTTTGGCACGCCTAAGGTCCGTTATAGAAGTATAAAGAACTCAACGCCGCCTGTTCTCTCGTTCCGACCTCACGAAGCCTTTCGGCACAGCGGAGCGGCAGCGAGAAGGAGAGTGTTCAGAGTCGGGAGGAGGAGAAGGATGGGGGCGGGATGGAGGTGAACAAGAACCGTTGGATCGAGGCGTGGAACACCGGGAGAGAAAACCTGGAGTTCAACTTCCGCTGGACACGCCGCAACCTCGCCATCGTCGGCATCTTCGGCGTCGCCGTCCCATCCTCATCTACAAGGGCATCGTCAACGAATTCGTACCGTGCCCGATCTCTTTCCTCCCTATTCTTTCTTTAGCCCTAATTTGTTAAAGCCCTCTCAGTTTTCTTGGTTGAACCTAACCTCAATCTTTTAGTTTAATGGATCAGAATAAAATCCACTTCCCATCTGAGTGATTAGCTTCTTTTCTTGTTTTCTAATTTGTGCTATTTTAATTTTAATGGCAGCACATGCAAGATGAGGATGCTGGAAGGCCGCTGAGGAAATTCCTCTGAGGAATATGAAAATGGGTGCTGCTTTCTTCTTTGTTTAATAATGTCAAATATCGTGTAGTTGACGACTTGGCTTTTCGGAATGGTTAGATAAGCGTGATAGCCTATTGCTACTATATTTTCTTGTACCTTTTATTCAAGTACTGTTGATGATGATGGTATGTTTTCAGATCGGATCCGTTTTTCTCTTTTCCAAATCACTGTAGATCTTTTGTGTCCACTTAATGGGTATGGCATGAAAATTTATGAGCAATAGGTTCTGAAATTAGGCACACAAAGCAATTAGGTTGTAACTAGGGAGTCAGGTGGGAAGCTGTAGCCTAGATCAGTGGAGTAGGATACGCAGGTGGATAGACATTGCAGTGCATGTCGTGGAGTAGTTGTGGGAATGGCATTTAAATGTTCTCGCTCTTTTTAACTCGATAGCTAAATTTTAATGAGGATTTTGTTGTATCGATTGTAGATCCAATTGGAGACCGAGGAAAGTGTGGGTTTAAAGTCATTCAGAAATCACAAGTTGCAAGGCATGTTGCATCTGAATCATAATAGCCTTAGTAGGCAATGCAATGCAATTGCAATGTTTCTAGATGTGTCAGCATCTTGACAAGAGTGGATGTCAAAGTAAAGTGTGATTTTATACAGTGGATGATGGAGAAGCATGATTATGTTATGCCAGAGACATGCAACATTGTGTAACATTTTGGAGAAGCATCACCTTGAATAAATCCAGAATCCTTTATGATGGATTGATAGCAACAAAAGGGATTTTACATATTCATTGGAACATCCAGCTGTTTTGGTAGAAGAACATCACTAGAACATGGCCCAACTGTGACACAAACAAAATAATGATCTTGAAGCTTCATGAGTTGCAGTGAAACATGCTGAAAACATGCAAGAAATATGCAAGGTTGGTCTAGTTCAGGAATTCTTGCCATCTCAACATCCTTTTGGAGCAACAAGTTGATGCGTGAGGTTATTATTCAATGATGACATGATGGCTTCTTGAGATGATTGCATGTTCAAAGGCCAAACATGCACCTCAAGTTCAATTCACATGGATGACTTGTCATTTTCTGGAACAGTCAAAGATGCTGCATGATGAGGCTTCATCTCGAACTCATAAGGATTCAATGGTTGAAACAATGAAATTTGATGCATTGATAGAGGATTTTAAGACAAGTGTTGCAACAGCAGTGGTGGATTTGACCAATGGCTGAAAAGGGGCACAGTTTTTTTTTTTTTTTTTTAAAAAAGTATCTTGCTCTTCTAGTTAAGTTGCTGTATTTCAAGGAGCAGTTTAGGATTCATCGGGTGATAAGAAGATGACTCTTTTTCATTTTCTTAGTGGATCAAGTATATAACTTTAGTTCTCTTTAAATTGACGTAACCAGTTCTAGGAAATCCTTTTTGAATTTTGTTATTTATTTTACCAGTTCTAGGAAACCTTATTTAGTTGAAATTGCCAGTTTTATGCCCTTTAGATTTTTATGTAGTAGTGATGATTGATGAAGCTTTAGTTTTCATGCAGAAAAAGGAGAGGATTGGTTTAATAAGATCAGTTATAGTTTAGGATATGAAGTTCATGCAAAGTTCTTTGAGGTGCTAATTGGTGTTGCTTTGGCTGAAAGAATAGAGCTTGTTGGTGGTGGAGAAAGGCTAATGTTAATTTGCTATGCACTATGCTTTTTGATGTTCCGTGGATTAGGGGTGCAAACGAGTCGAGCTACTCACGAGCTACTCTAGCTGGACTCAACTCGGTTATTATCGAGCTTGAGTAGCTCGAATAGTTTTTCGAATCAAGCTCGAGCAGCAAGATACTCGGCTTGAAAACTCACGAGTCTACTCTAATTTATATATATATTTAATAATATTATTTTATTATAATATATATTAATATGTATTTTATTAGTAGACTAAGGCTCGTTTTCGAGCTTGAACTCGAGCTTGAGTATGGCTCAGTTGATATTCAAGTTGAGTTAAGTTCGATTTCGAGTTTTATCTATTTTCATCGAGTCGAGCTCGAGCTTGGGATATTAAGGCTTTGTCGATCTTAAGCTGAGTTTCGAGTCCGAGTATTTGGAGTCGAGTCGAGCTCAAGCTTCTAGTTACTCGACTCAGCTCGGCTCGACTCGACTCGATTGCTCCTCTATCGTGGATATCTTGATGAACTTTTGCCCTGACCTGATTTAGATAATTAGTGTTGGTGTCCCTTCTCTCCATATGCAGATTGTGAATTTAGAGCTTCAACATGGTTTATCATGAAGATTATGTCCATCCATCCATCCATACAACCTAACTATATTAGATTGTTGGTGTTGGAGGCCTGTCTCTCCATATGCAGATTGTGAATTGAGAGCTTCAACACAGTTTATCTTACATACATACATACATTCATACATATCACCATTTGTGGATGAATATTCCATGATACATGCTTGCATATGCCATGCTATGGCAAATCCCTTATGCTGTGTATACATATATGGAGCAACCTGTCACTTGGATAACTTTGAGAATCCCCTTAAAATTTGTGCTTACTCACTATATTTTCCGATATCTTTTTTTTTGTTAAAAAAATTCTTATTGATGGTTATACTGATGAAAATGTGGTAATTATGGATTAAACTCTATTGTGCTTTTATTGATGGTTTTTTGGTGGATGAATGTTTCATATCTTGATGATTTCTTGTAAGTAATTAGTATCCTGTTATATGTTCTGGTGTGTTTGTTTAGATACAAGGTAATGGAACGGTTGAAATTGTAGTTGTCTGGTTTCAGCCACATCAATGACAGACTTCATACTAATTTTAAATTTAGGGTCCATTTTGAAATTTCATTGTTTCTTTCTTGGCAGTCTATGTCCCAAAGTCTACACAATTTGGTCCCAGGATCCATTTTGAAATTTTATTGTTTCTTTCTTGGCAGTGGATGTCCAAAAGCTTAACAATTAGTCAAGATTTTATCAATTTTTTGTGATTATTTTGTCTGTTCTTCCTGGCTAATGCCAGTTCATTCAGATCAAAAGGGTGGATGTTAATGTTAGGTTGATAACCAGTCAAAAAGAGCATATCCTTTTTCTTTTTCTTTTTTCTTTTTTTGTGAAAGGTAACCAGTCAAGAAAAAGAGCATATCAAACCATGAAAAAGGTTTCTGATTTGATATTTGTGAATGCTAGGACATTTACAATATTATATCAGAAGTAATCCTAAATAGGAGTTCTTTTGTCATAAGGGGATCCATAAAGCCAACCAAGAATAAGAATAGTTAGGGATTCTTATGGTTATTTATCCTAGCTAATGTCAGTTTCTCTACTTCATCAGGTATATAATCTCTTATCTCTACGGCAATTCTCTGTCACCCTTGATTACATCAAGTTTTGTTGAAATTTGATGGTTAGCAGCTATAATCCGTCTCAGAAATTTTATGCATCGGCGTTTGGTCACGATTGCATGTATTTAGAAAGCTGACTGTTTTGGGTATATTTAGGTAAAAGTTTGATCCGTCCCACTTCTTGCATTTCTCCATTGGATTGTTTGACGCATCGTGGTTAACATTCTTGTCTTGATCTCTTGCAACATATTCTGCCACCATGTCTGACGTCGCCCTTCTTAAAATGTGAAATAGCCTAGTTCTGTCTGGTGTTGCTGACTATCACAAAAAGTGGTGCGACAACACATTGTTGAATGAAATGCCGGGATGTTCTCGTGTCATTCGATTTAATTAAATTTCTTGATTATGTTATAAATGAAATCAGATAATTATTACTCCTGAGAAAGTAAAGAAGGGACCAACGAGATCTAGGAGATGTTTCCTTTTTCAGTCCTATTGTGGCAGCCATAAGCGTTCATGGGATTGGAGATGGGGAAAATGTTCCTTCTTTTGGATTTATGTAGTCCCTCTTTTTGGTCCACCAAGCCATAGAAATGTTTTTTCGTTCTGAAGAATTTGAAATTTCTTTAAACTCGCTGTCATTCATCGCAGCTTTCCTTGTTCGGCCCGAAGGCATACAGTGAGCCGTACATAATGAGGTCTACAATTTTTTCCTGTGCAAATTACAGATCAATCATATTTTCGAAATCTTTGGTTTCTCTAAACGCATCCAATTTAATATTGACAATATTGACCAGGTTATGTTCGGTGCTCTTTGGGGAACCTACATTCTGGAAAAATTTATTTTGGTGCAACCGGCTGAGAAGATTATATTCTCCCGGGCTGTTAGAATCGTGTCACGCCATGTACAGAGAGTAACTGGGAGAACCATGTATAAAGAAATCGGATGAATATCCGATTTCTTTTAAATGTTTTCTTTCAATTATTCAGTTGTCCCATGCAATTTTCAATTCTCGCGAAAGAGTTGTAGACAAAGGGAGTGTGGTAGATGACTTGCACCAACCGTTGATTGTAGCCTGTGTTAGTGTTTATTATTATTTTCAACAAGTCATTCAATTGCGAAAATATAAAGTTTTCAAGAAGCAGCAAAGGCGAAGATTGACACCGCTATACTCTTCTTTTATTCCCGTGGATGTTCCCTTAGCGTATCCATAGAGAACATTTTTCAAGCATCGCCTGATTGGAAGCATACATAAGCATTGTTGAAGATCCAGGCCTCATTTATAAAACAAGATCTGTTACCCATGATTGGATAAAATTCCAGTTATAGATTAACATTATATTAAAATCTGATGATGGTTTCATAAAACCAAGTCCAACAATGAAAAAATTGTCGAGAAGCGAATGCTGCCTTCCATTTAGTAAATTATTTTACCTGCTGTGTGTCATTTATGTGTGTTGATTTAATCACAGATTTGGGACTAGGATTAAATATATAGGTCTGATCTGTTCTTACGATGTACAATTAGTTTTAAATAAATTTAATTTGGAAAACATACCTTTTCTATTTATCACCTTTGTAAGGGATTTTCAAATGTATCCTTTCTACTAACTTCATTAAGTTAGCGCTTGTGACGACTTCACTAGGCTTTGGAGAATGGCATTTCTGAGTCAAGGTCATGCTGCTAGTGAATACAGTGGTCCAACCAGTGGTGAGTATGGTCAGAATCAATCCTCATCAAGCAGTGGAGACACGTTAAATGGAGACAACTGAACTGAAGAAAGACAGCCAAGGCTTAAGTAGTGGACCATAGGACTTCATCAAGGAATTATTGTGATGTCCTTCTTTTTCAATGTTTTTCTCTGGATTGCGGAGGCAGTTCTGAGTTGTCTAGGAGCTGAAAGAGAAGTGGGACTTGGGTTGCGTATGATTCACGCTGCATGTAGATGTTTTCAATTCTGGATGCTTATGGGGCTCTGATTCTGGATCCCCACTTTTATAATGATTTTGTCCAAGAGGGACGTGTATTGATATATGCATTATTCATGAAAAGGATATTTAATGTCGCCAAATGCCTTGAGTGGATTTCACATTCGTGTGAACAAAATCTTATCTAAGATGATGAAATTGAACCTAGACATGCTGGAACTAGGACGAGTATTTCAAAGCTCAATTATGTGCCTTTTCTTTTATTTTTAATCGGACAAGAATCGTTTAGCGGGCAGAAGCGGTTCGTTGCCTTGTTCATTCCCAAATATGGGCAAATCATTGCAATATTCAAAGATAAATGCATTTGGGAGCTAGTCTATGACTAGTGACTTGTATGATCTTCTTTCTATTCAATAATGATACTTGTTGCAACTAAAACTGATAAGATGTCAGCTGAAAATTTTGCGTAAGCCAGAAGTACTAGAATGTTTTTATTCAGATTTACATTGTAAGGATGATCTTCTGAAATAAGGAAAGAAAGGCCCACACCTGTATAATTTTTGATATTAAATGATGCTAAATGCAAGAGAAAGATGTCATCCCATAACCCAACCGAGTTCATAGAATCTTCAACCAATATGTCAAAGGCCATATCGTGTTGCATGTTTCGAGCCGCCCTCATTAATTTCTTTCTACAAATTTATCTCGCTAAACAATCATTACCATCATGATCAAATAAATCTAGAAAAGAGTAAAAGAGGAGATAGATAACCACAGAATTAAGAAGGCCGGACAAACAAGAGAACATAGAACTTGAGGCCACTTTGTCTCTGGGTTCCACTCTACAGCTACTCCCACCTGGTTTGACCAAACTTCCGTTTCTCAGGAAATGCCGTTTCTCCTTTTTTTGAGACAACAAGGAGGAAGTGAGACACTTCCCCGTTTATTGAGATGAAGTATTTGGTACATGTACCGAATAATGTTGTAGTGGTGCAGGTAGAGATCAGTACTCTAACAGAGAAAGCCCTGATCTTTCATCATTTTTCACCACCTCCAACACCTCCCTTCCTCCTCTTGACCATTTTATCCTTTATAATTACCCATCGTGAGAAGTTATGCAGCCCACATTAGTGTCTCGGTTTTAACAGTTTGCATGGTCCCATCCCATCAATACTCATGACCATCTCCTTAAGATGGGGTGAATAAGTCATTATCTAAAATTGCATGGGTTACACCAAGGACTGACCTTATGTCCATGCTTTACGTAAAGCTAAGAAGCGAGCTTGTTTTAATAAAATCTTCTCTGCCAGTGACAAAGTCCAATTATGAAATAGAAAAGCTACATGCTTGGTTAGTTCTCCAGCTGCCTGACTACTTCTCTGCCGTGGGTCTCTGTTATCCAATGCCAAATAACAGACAAGCCTTCTCACTATGTCTCAGACAAAGGCAATATTTTGATACCTACAAGTAGCTTTAAGTGAATTTTACTTTCAAAGACCTTTTTCAGGGCTTGAATTGATTTAAGTTTACAAAGGTCTTATAAATCAAACGGCATCTAGAAACTCTTTTGTAATATTTTGCCCAATGATTGAAAGATAAATTATCATAAATGCAAGTTGTTTTCAAAGAGAAATTATCATGAGCACGGTATGCATGACCATGGTGCATGCCACTCTCACCGAGACATGCAATTGTGTATTTTATTCATTTCACACTCGTCTCAATGATTAGTCCACAATAATATATTGCAGTGATTGGTGGTGCAACGAAGATAATAGTTGACGAAGACATAATTAATACTATTTTAATATAATAAAAAAATCATAATTATAGTTCTTATTTACAAACAAATAAGTTTGAGATTTATTTTACCAAAAATATAATTTTTTTTTTAGCGCAGCTACGTACCACTGAACCGGATGCTGAAATTATAATTGCAAACACGGCAGCTAGAATCACATGTAACCTTAATTACATATATTTTCCAACTCAGATATCCAAAAACTACCCAAGTAGCTCAGCACGTGGGACTCTCTGAGAAGGCCTAAAGACCTAGCTTTGCCCACGACTTGATTGATGCCGTGTTCAAGGTAGCTGGCCGCCGGCTAAGCCCTTACCGGCCACAGCCGTACCCTACGTGGTAATTTTGACGAACGACGGTGGTAGTTTAGAAGATGGAACTATAAACCTTCCGCTCAGGCAGTTTCTATTTTTGTTCCATCTAATGTATTCTTTGATTCCAATTTCCATCTAACATGTAGGACGCCGCGATCTCGCGAATTCGTTTCGGGCATCATTCTAAGTCTTTTATCGTGTGGTGGGAGTTGATCTAGATCGCCAAGGGCTCCAAGGCCGGATCCGTCCTCGGCGATTTCGAAACCCTAATCTCCATGGCATCCCGCAGGAGAATGCTTCTCAAAGTCATCATCCTCGGCGATAGCGGGTTAGTGTTCAATTCTTTTGCCTATTCGATTATATATTAGATGCTAAATCTTGAACTCTATGGCTTCTTTGTTTTCCGCTAAAATGGTTTCTCGATTCATGATTCTGATTTCTCGCAATCGTCGATAGGGTTGGGAAGACGTCACTGATGAATCAGTATCCTTGAACCGCTATGAAGTTTGTCGCCTTAATTATTTTGAAAATTCTTTTATTGGGTTTATCTACGAAGGCTATGTTAGTTTTGGATATGTCGGGTCTGACCTTGAACGATGGAAATTAGATATGTGAACAAAAAGTTTAGTAACCAGTATAAAGCGACAATTGGAGCTGATTTCTTGACCAAAGAAGTCCAGTTTGAGGATAGGCTGTTCACATTACAGGTAACTCTTGATCTCTGAAGACTTAATTTTTTTTCTTTTTTTTTTCAGGTTACAATATTTATTCACTTCAAATATGGTCGTGGTGTTAGCTTAAGGTTGGTTCATGATATTTAATCCAGAATATATGTTGCATCTCCGGCTTTCTAAATTTTGTTCTAGCGTAAATCACTTTTAGATGTGTGGAAGAGTTATGCTCATAAATTAGGGGATGAATTATAGTGTTGCTTTAGATGTTGCTCTATTGATGCGATCAAGATATTGGATATTTCTGTACAAAAAGCAATCCACATATCTTGGAACAATTTTAGTGCTGCTGATTCAGTTTTGGAGAATCATAAATTATCACCTGAGTATACAGTTTAGATGCTTTATGAGTCTGTTTTGATTCTTGTGCTTTTGATTGGATTCGTAGCTCATTTCATTTGGTGACATCAGCAAGCAACACTTGCTGTGTGATCACAGCTTAAGAAAGAGTATATCATTCGTTAAGCTTATAGAATGCACACATTGTGTAGCATCTAAGTTGCCACAGAAGTCAGATTAGGACTTTATTGGTGGTCAAAATGTTTTGCCTGTTGGCTTCTGAAGTTTTATGTATCCATTTGAACCCACATTCTGTGCCTTTACTAATTTATTTGTCAAGGATGTATGATGTGAATCTCCTTTGAAATCGATATTTTTGGTGGATGTGTTTATGATACTTCTTATTTCTGGTATGAATGGGCCTTGTTGATGAAAACATCCAATTTTAGAAAGATTCTGGTATATGTTTGAATCAAAAAGTTCTTAGTTGCTATTATTGTAGTTTAGTGTGAAACCAAAATCCAGTTTACCGGTAATTGTTGGAGAAGAATTTTAGGCTGAGTCACCAATCTGAGTATTATGGCCTGAGGCAGTTGGTTCCTACTTGGCCTTCTTGACAGCTAGGTACCTGCCTCGGGAATTATGCAGGCAGGGCAATTCATTAAGGAATTGAATGATGTTCCCACAGGAAGGAAACATTGGTGCAAGAGCAGAATGAAGTAACAGGATACTGTAATTTGTCATCTTGTGGTCCTTTAGGATTCTTAATGTTCTAAGATGTTGATTGCTATTTCAGGTGATACTAGATGGATGTAGGAAATGAAGTTGCTTGGACATTTACCCTAAGCAGAGAATGCTATTGAGATTTATTTAGATATGAATTTTAATTTACACCCAAGCATTTCTGTCTATGGTTTTCTTATAAGTCAGTCTTCTTTTCTTTGTTGATTTCTGCTTTTAAATAAGGCCAAGGATTTGCATTGAAGGGTTGTTGAGGTGATCTTATTGGAACTTCTTTAAACCTGACATTCACATTTGAATATGATGTTGTTATATCCAATATCTCATTATAAATAAGAAACTTTTATATCTGGTTGGTATGTCTGAAACACTAGTGATTCATTTATAAGGGGTAGAGAACCATAAATGGAAGAGGATAAAAATAAGAAGAGGAAGAAGTGGAGAACATGGGGAATGAAAGGTACTACAGTTAGATCATAATTTTTGAAGCAGTAATGGACAAAGCTTGTTCTAGATGCATGACTGGTGTGTTATGGAGAGTTACTTTATATACATGTGCATGTGCTTGCACACTTGAATATATCTTTGTATGCATATATTTGTATATGCATGTAAGTATCTAAAATGTGGTTGAATAAATTATTAAGTTTTGAATGAGTTCAATTTTTGCAGCATCTGATCTTTAGTTAGAAATTTTTACCATAGATCGAATTCATGAATTTATGGTTTATGACTTCCTAGATTTATTTTACGAACAAACAAATAATAAGAAAAAGAAGCAGGCAAGAATTAAAGAGATCTTCATTTCTTTATAAAACGTCAGAACATCGAGGGACTCTTAGTAAAGAATGAATTCTTTTTCAGAATTTCTGCATAAGAAAGTCGAAAAACTTGTATCAATTTGACTGTCATGACTAAAAGAGTTTGGAAAAATAATAGAGAAGAAAACCAAAGATGCTTCATCTTCCTAATTTCGAAATATGATTTCTTTATCTCAATAAATCTGAGCGGAACTATTTGTTGAAAACTCACTCTCTCAGGCTTCTTTTCATGATTGAGCATACCACCACAGCCAAAATACATCTTCACATAATGTTCATCTAACATATAAAATTGGATTCTTACATTTTACTTGATAATCCATTTCCTCATGGTTATTCATTTTCGTTGCCTTAATCATCCTTACAAACCATATAACTGTCACTTGTATTTTGTCCGTCTTTCAAGTTTCCCACCACTTTGGAGGTGTAGTTTGAGTATCTCTAGAGTTTCCATGAATGGGTGGCAAGTTTTTTGTGGGTAAGCAAAGGATAAGATATAAATATTGCTTGATTGGTAGGCATTGTGTCCATCCATGGAAGCTTTTTGCTGGAAGATTGAAGGAAAACTGTTCGGCATGTCTACCGGGAGGCGAACAGCATGACAGATTGGGTTGTATCATACATTGCCGAGCACATCAGAGACTGGACCTAATGACAGGATGAGGCTTGCCTACGGGCCCCGTAGGATCTTTGTTTCTGACTATTTGGGGTGTACTCACATTAGAGTGGTGTGATCGCCTGCATGTATACAAAAAAAAAAAAAGGACAACTGGATGGTTCTCAAATGGTTAGAGCAGTTATAGAGCTTCTATTAGTAGAATAATTATTAGATGGTGGTCATTAGATGCAAGTATTATTTGGGGAGGATAATATTTGCAATTAATTCAAATTTTGGATGATTTTGAATATATGGAAGGATACAATGAGGAATAGAAGAATCCTTGCATTGAGTTTGTATTTCAAGGTGGGTACTAGATACCCTATTTTAACCAGACTGGTGAAAAGGCATGCATCTTTTGCCTTTATTTTCCACTGTTTGTTATTTGATTCTTCCAATCCTGAAGGTGTGACTAAGGTGTGAAGGGTGTTTAAGAGTTGTAGTGCCCCATTTTAAGAACCTTCCTTTTTGAGGTGCTAAAAGAGGTTGATCAACTAGTGCACAAGCTTTCTTTTGTCAGGATATGTATAAGACAATGGTTCTGTTAAATTTTGGAAATCAGAAACCTAGAATCTCTCTCTGAGACTAATGGGTTATGTTTAGGGCTTAAATGTAAAAGAAAAAAAAGGTACAAATTTTAAGTTCCAGAAAGATGGAAATCTTTAGCTAAGTGCTATTTTTGAAGTCTATCAACAATTAATCTTGCCAAATAGAATAAATGTGGACAAAAGAAGCATTCCCTTTGTTCAGTGACATACTTTTCTTTGTCAGCATTAGTTAGGTTTGCAACCAACCTGACCTGATCAGAGTCAAAGCGAGTAATAGGCTGCTTGGGCACAGGTTCATTTTATGGAAGACTTGTACTTCAGGCTTGGCTCTGGCTCGAGCTCGAGCTCGAAGGAAACTGTTCAGGCTCAGATCGAATAAGGCTCGAGCCGAGCTTCTTAATGAGCTGAGCTGAGTGGAGCCTTCATACATTTTAGAGACCTTTGATGGTCAGGTTCAGCTTGTTTATGAGCTGAGTTATGAACTGTGTTTGAGCTTGGCTGTTTCTGACTGAGCCAAGCCCGAGGCAAGCTGCAAACTAGCCGATCTCGGTCTGCTCATAAGTAGCTGGAATTGTTTGCAGTCCTAACATTGGTGGACAATACTGACAAGGAAAATGGGAGGATCTTTTAAAGGTATTACGTAGAGGGAAATCATCTTTTAATATTTTTCTCCTTTCACTGTAATGCTTCTAGAAAAGCCAATGGGGTTTTATGATCTTGTGGCTGTTGATTTTGGTTAAAGTTTGTAACCTTCTTGTCTTGCTTTTTTTGCGTTTCCCTACTCTGGATGTTCATTTCTTTTTTGTACTATTCTCATACTAATGAAATTTTTCTTATTTTTGTTCCAATATATTAATTTCTTCTATTGCTTTTTCAGAACATTTTTCTTTATAAGTGGTTAGCCACTTAGCCTGGTTATGCATGTAACTACTTTATGTATTGGGAAGTAAATCTGTCAAAGAAAAAAAAAAAAAACATTTTAAAGAAAACCTATATTAAAAGACTAGAGAGTTATAGCTAATAGGGTATTAAGGTCATAGTCGCATCAGACTCAGTTTTATCATTGCATACTCCCCTTTAGAGTCAGGTGCTGGGTTGCTTGGGTTACCTGAAGTGGTAGTTATCTGTGGAGAGATGGTTTTGAATGACAAACAATAAATGGTCACTGAAGAAATGAGGTTGTTGCTTGCTTCACTTTTTGTCTGTCAAAAGAATGGAATACATCTCTAATATTTTTCCTGGGTTGGTGTTCTTGAGTGGCCTGTCTTTGGCCCAGTTTTCAGCTTAAATTGGTTTCCTCGATTACTAAATATGCTAATCACATACTGGGACTTTAATTCACAAAAAAAGTGCCAAACATTAGGAGTCCTATCTCGCTTTTGTTGAGTTCATTATAACTTGAATTATAGATACCTAGTACATTTGTAAGTAATATAAGAAAAAAATATAATGGCTGAAGCTGGGAGAGACTTAAGTGGTTCTAACCACATTCTCTTCATTCTCAAAGTCCCATAGCGGTGCCATCATATAGTCCTTTTCTCTTAGAGAGTCCAGCCTTCACCTTTACCTCTTTCTCCTGGCAATCATCTATTCAACCTCAATCTCCTTCAAACTTTGCCTCTTTCACCATGAAAATCTACTGTGCAATCCAGCCTCGATTACATGTCCTCAGCTTTGCCTTGGTCCTCTCTATCTTCATGATTGTGCCTTTGGTGTTGATTATCTTCTAGTTTGAGGGCTGACCCGGTGGGATAGTTGCTCCACCTCATGACTTGCAAAGATTCTCTTATCTGATCATTGACATCAGTGGCCTCCTTTGCCTGTTCTCATAGGCCTTGAATGTTCTTACATTAGGTTGGGGTTTTCTAGTTGCAATATCAGGGAGTTAGGTAGGAGATGGATAACTTGCAGGAGAAACCCTAGACAAGTCGAAGCTAAGCTAGCCAAGCTCGAGCTGGGAATAAAGTGAGTGAAGTTTAACCTGGTTCTTCTCAGCTCATATGGAAATCCCAGCAAGCTTCAGCTTACTTGCATTCAGCTCATTTAAACCTCTGTTCTTCACATTGGTTTCCAAAATCACGTGGTGTTGCTTCTACAAATCAGTTAGTGGATCCAGCTGCTTTAAATGATTCTTGAAGAAAGTACTGCTCGGCTAGCAATTCAGTATTCTGGTGGTGATTGAAAGAATGTATGTACATTATTAGTGGATTTTGCTTTTATCGATCCACTCTTGTCCATATTCCAATTAAGACATGCACTTCTTTTCTTATCATTGAGCTATCTATGTCACGCTATCAAATTATTTTTCCATATTTGTTTTCTTGGTATTTTGTTTTGCGCTCAGTGGTATGAGAAAATGCAGTGTCTTCCTATTGATTTTTGATGACTGTATACGCTGATGTATCTATTGCCAGATTTGGGACACAGCAGGCCAGGAAAGGTTTCAAAGTCTTGGTGTGGCATTCTACCGTGGTGCAGATTGCTGTGTTCTTGTGTATGATGTCAATGTTATGAAATCATTTGATAACCTGAACAATTGGCGAGAAGAATTTCTTATGCAGGTGACAAATCCTTCCCAGTTCTGAACCAAGCTTTTGCACAAGTCAAGAACTTGCAACTGAAGTTCCAGTTTTTGGTTAATTTTAGGCTAGCCCGTCCGACCCGGAAAACTTCCCATTTGTAGTGCTGGGAAATAAGATAGATGTGGATGGTGGCAACAGCAGAGTGGTAATATGATCAATCTTTGCTTTGTTTATTCAAGATTAATGGGAACTTGAGAAGTACATTTTTCTGTTGCTTTTGTCTCTTTCTGCAGGTGACATATTTGTCTGGCATTTTTTTGATTTTTGTGATTTTTGTGGTTTAGGTCTCGGAGAAGAAGGCTAGAGCATGGTGTGCTTCAAAGGGGAACATTCCCTACTTTGAAACATCTGCTAAAGAAGGATTCAATGTGGAAGCTGCTTTTCAGTGTATAGCCAAGAACGCCCTCAAGAATGAACCAGAAGAAGAAATGTAAGCTTTACTGCTAACAAATAAATTTCTATATGATAATTCTTTGAACATTGAGATAGTTTATTTTAACAGGAAAAAAATCAACGAAATGTATTGAGGAGGTTGATAGTCAACCATATTTATAGTTATTGGCATAAGGGAAAGGTGCTTTGGTGTTTGGTAGTGTTACTTGGGGGTCTTATGATGCCCTCTTTGTTGAAGCCTAGCATGCTTGGACCTCTAACCAAGTCCTTGGAATTGCTTCCTTGTGTGCGCTAGTCATTTAGTTGGGGTGGGACCCTGCAATGCTGCTCATATATGGAAGTTTTTATCAATTTAATAGGTGATTTATGGTTATCCAAGTTTTGCAGGCATTACTAGTTTCTGACCTTTCTGATCTTTATTTTCTCCCACCATTCTAGCCACTTGCTGATATCCAGTTAGAGAGGCAATGCATCGGCATGCTTTCCTTGTAGTTGTCTTTTTTATAACACTTGAGGACATTCGAGATGCTCCCGTTTATTGCTTTACACTATACAAACCAAATACGGACTTAACATTAAATATTTATAGACACATACATGTATGCATGTGTATATGTATGTATGTATGTATGTATGCATATTATGTATGTATATATGTGGGTGTTTGTCTTCATTGAAGTAATTATATATATATATTTGGGTACAGAAGTGATCATATATATTGTAATAGTTAATAGAACAAGAAAACTATATGTACGCTAATATGGCTATGGCCAATGGTAGAGCAATCTACCTCTGCTTTTGGTTTGCTGAGACATTTCTTCAGCTGGACGCCTATTTGCCTTTTCTTAATAAATCTCCTTTCATTGCTTTTGTATTGTCCCTTTCCGGCTTTTTGTTTAAAGATCAAACTGACACCGTCTTTCTATCGATTTAGATACCTTCCGGACACTATTGATATGGCTGGTGGCAGTCGGCAGCCAAGATCAACAGGTTGTGAATGCTAGACGAAGACAGACAGCTCTAGTTTCTCCCCATTTGTTATGCAGTTGCAATAAATTCTGGAAAGGTTATTTACTGCACTTCGTATTTTATTTCATGTTCCAAAGACAAGAAATTTGGTGCTAGCTGTTCGGTGGAGGATTTCCTTTTTTTTTTTTCCGTGTCTTGCATTCCGACTGTGTAAAAGATGCACCTGTCCTTGGGTAAAATGGCCAGAAACTTTGTGCCGTATCTTGTTTCACTGTATAGTTGGTCTGGATATTTTGGGAATTGGAAGACGAATCTTTTCATATGGATGATGTCGTATTGTTACCGTGATAGACAATAATTTGAATCATCCCATGCATATACAGGAGCTTTTGTGTAAGCTGTCCCTGGGCATTCTAATGTGAGGATGTGCAGAGGATGATGAGGTTAGAATTTGATTTACGCGCGTAGGCCAACCCTCGCCATCCGGTGGATGGGACAGCAGCACGGCTGCTGTCATGCCGGCGGCGGATGGTTGCAGTGGCGCTGGCAGCTTGGCGGCGGCGGCCACCGCCGCCCGTGGCGTCTTCGTGCAGCCGTGGGGACTGCGGCTTCTGCCGCTTCAGTGGGAGTCGGAGGTGGATGGGGGCAGTGGTGGATCGAGGCTGTGGTTTGCTGCGAGGACGGGTGGGCAGCTGTTGCTTCCCGGCGGCCGCGGGGGCGGGATCCAGGATTGGGGTTGTTTTATTGTTGTGTTGGAGAGCGGCCAACATTTCAAAAAGGCAAGCATGGATCAGCGAGGTCTGCCTATTGGTAGGCGTTAATCATTGTTGCCCTTTTCCTTGGATAGGCTTGGCTTGGTTGAGGAATGAGGAGGAGCGAGGTCTGCCTATTGGTAGGCGTTAATCATTGTTGCCCTTTTCCTTGGGTAGGCTTGGCTTGGTTGAGGAATGAGGAGGAATAAAAGGTTTTTAGCTCGGTTATTCCACTTTTTTGTGCTAAAAACTCATTTGAGCATATAGATCGACTTACTTTTGTAGAAGTAAGATATTCAGAAAAAATAATCCATTCTATTTTTTTGTTGCGGCTAGACCTACTGAGCTGGCAGATTGGCCAGATTCGGGCGTGGTTCACTTTAACACTTTTTATTTTTTAATGTTTTGAAATTCGAATTCGGCCCGATCCGGTGTTTGGGCTGACTTTCAAGGATTGAGTTTGCTACTTATCGGACTTCAAACTTTTGGATCGGATCACGAGGGGGTGATGGGAGGAGGAGGAGAGGGTGGGATGGGGGACGGTCGGGTTGATGGGAGGAGTGGAGGGGAGGTGGGAAGGGAGATTGCTGGGGCCATGGGAGGAGGAGGTACGTGATGGCCAGGGCCAGACTAGTGGAGGGGAGGAGGAAGAGGAGGTGGAGAGGAGAGGTGAGAAGGGGGTGGTCAGGACAGTGGGAGGAGAAGAAGAGGGGGTGGGGAAGAGATGGGATGAGAAGATTATATATATATATATATATAGTACTATATATTTAGTATTATATTATATAATATATATTTTATATTAATATCGGCTTCAGGTCCGATGAATATAAATCCGAGCTCGATCCGACCTTTGGGGCTTAAAAATTAGGCCCAGATATATCTAAAACTGTTTGGACTCGGACAGGTTGGGCAGGCTGCTGAATTATTGAGTAGGTCTACTTGCAATCTAGGTAATTCTATTGATTGAGAACTAATTAAATTTTATAAATATTGGAATAATTTTATTTTCTCTTTCAAAATACTGTATTTAATTTAACTATTTCAGATTTTTATTTCACTTTAAGTGCAACCTGAATATGTTGGAGACTACAACAAGAAGTTGAATCTAGAACCTCCTCTCAAGTGGAGGGATGACCAAAGGTCCAGTGCCCAAGTTGCAAGAATTAGATAATATAGACACTTTGGTTAATTATGTGAACTCTCCATCCTCCTCCTTGCTATGTTTGTTTTCTGCTATCTTTTTTATGGCAAATTCAAGTCATGTACCTAATTTCTGTCTGTTTGCCAGAAAATGCAGAAGAAATTATCATACACTATTTTCCTTCAGTTTCCAATATGTGGAAAAGAGGGTGCATCAATAACAGCAAGAACGGCCACGATTTACTACTCTAGAATGAATGAATTGTCTTATGCACCACAACCCGTGGAAGGAAGCTCGTTTCGCGAATCTTCTCTCCAGTGCCTTGAGTGCTGCTACATGGGCAACCGCCCAGCCAGAGGGAGAGATAAAGGCCCTCTTGGATCCAGGTGTCGCCTGGGGAAAAGATAAAGGTCGGTAGTTGGATCGACGTTTCCAAACCTGAAGTTGGGTTGTTCGGGTGAATGATGGAAGAGGACCTTGGTGGGGTGCTCGACGGTGCCGCCATCCGCCTCCGAGACTCGAGGACGCGGGCCTGGAGGACTGCGCCCTTCCTCCCGAATCCATCATGGAAGCCTTCTCCCGCGCCGCCATCTCCCTCAGGTCCCGGATCTCCAACGCCGCTGCAACAGGAGAACAGGAAGAGAAGAGCGAGGACGGCGCTTGCGTCCAAGACCCCGGCCCGAGCAACGGCGAGGTCCCGGACGCCCTTCTTGGCGGTGGCACCACCGAAAGCACCGCATCGCTTCTTCCTGCGGCAGCGATGGCGGCGTCGAAGATGAGGAGGAGGGAGGGAAAAGTGGTCAAGATAAAGTCGTAGTTGTTGGTGGTGATGGAGAAGGCGATTTGGCCTCCGACCGGCTAGTGGTTGTGGATGGGGAGAAATCGGAGGTGGGAGGGAAGAGATCTTGTGTTGAGGGTATCGAGCAAGGAGTCTTTGGAGGGGAGAAGAAGCGGGAACATGACGAAGAACAAGAAGAAGCGGAGGAAGGGGATGGCGATAGACCCATTTGATCGAAGCTCTCCTCTGAGACGGAGAAACAAATCAGAGGTGAAACGCTCTTCTCCTTTTCTCGGTTGTATCACTGAAGGTTTTGCAGATTTTAATAGTTAATTTCTGAATCTCGTGAAGTGCATTAGGCTTTCTTTCTATCTGTTGTTGTTAAAACTTGAGGATTGGACTCGAATACTGCTTATTGTGCTTATGAAGAGTAAGTTATAGGATTCTTGTCGGATCATCACCAACTTTCTTTGACTTTCTTCTCACCACCGAGCACTTGCTCAGATGATACACTTGATTCTACTTCATATCAGCTCCCTGTAGGTGGGGTGGGTATAAGGTAGAAAGGTGGGGATTAGCCTCTCCAAATCTCTTATAGAACAAACTTCTTCGCTTCTCAGTGACTCTGCCGCCCTCCCTGTTGCAGCTGCTTGGTTACTTCGTGCAACATCATTTTCATTTGCCGTTCATAGGATTAGTGCTTTTGTACCATAAATCATAACACTGGCTTGTTATGCAATTCCATTTCTAGCCATTTTCTATGTCCTAAAATTCATGCTTCTGTGGGTCTCCAGATAAATTAATCAAAACTGTTCTAGGTGTAAATTATCAATTTTTTATGCCTAGAAATGATGTTACTTTCTATAACCATCAAGATGTCAGACTACAGGGAACACTGTCAACTTTCTTAAATTCAACAAAATGAGGCTACTAAACCATACCTTGTTCTTCAGTTCTTCTGCTAGTCTTTCGAAAAATGTATCTAGCACCAATTAGATGGTCTAAATGCGGAATTTGAGGAGCTACACCTGTACGCCTGAGGTTGTTGATGTTTAAGCTGTGTCTTCTCTTCTTTTGCTGCTGTTCTAGGAGCTGCCCACATCTATCTGTTTAGCTGTATTAATGATACTTGTTGGTGAAGGTTGCAGCTCATGTTTACTAAAAAGTGGCATGCACAATGCATATGTTTTTTAATTAAAATAAATTTATGTAAATAAATAAATAGTAAATACATGCTAAAAGGAGGAAATGAATCTTTGATCCTTTATTTATTGTTAATATAAAATAAATAAATAAATAATAAATAAATTCTAGAAGAAGGAATCTTTGATGTCATGTTTAAAATTAGAGGAAACACATGAGATAGGAAAAAGGTGGTGGGAAAAGGAGGATGGTTAGACATGACTTACACATGGAGACATGGAGGGAGTTTGTGTTATATAGTAGATTAAAAGCACTGAAAAACAACATATGAAACACAGGAAAGATTAATGATATCCATCAGTTCCTGTTGGTCCAGAATGAAAGCTATCCCTACTAACAGCAACCACTTCATGTCATAGTTTTGCTACTCTTCACAACTGCATGTTAACTTCACATGGAAGTTACAGGATAGGAAAGCATGGTATCACCAGTTAGAATATTAGTTTCACGGCAAAATAATTGAAAGGAGGAAAGAAGCAATGAGAAAGACATTCTTACTCATGTATGTCATGTGCTCATAAGTTCATTAACTGAAAAGGAGATCTGATATCTGATCTAAGCTTCTTTAGATGTTTTTTGTTAATTGTCATGGAAGGAGTACAATCTGAAAACCTAGGAGTTTGAAAGTTGAAACAACCACAACAAAGCTGTTAGATGCAAGCCAAGGATTTACCTTGAAACTTGTATGTTCCGCTTTATTTTGTCTGTGACCTGTTGCTTTGCTCCTCTAGTTATTGTTTGAGGACGATGCATTGCCTACCAACACTTTGAATGAATTACTATTGTTTATGTGGTTTTCCTTGTTATCTTACTAACATGAAAATAGCTAGTGAAGAGAATTTATTATTTGGAAAATTTACTGATGTTAAGAAAGAAAGAGGTTTTACTTGTTAACTTTCAACTTTTCCACAACTTTACGCTATAAGTCAAGCTATTGTTAAATTAGGGATGTTTATGACTGGGTGTGACCCTATAGTGTCTCTTCAGGTTTAAGTTTATATTGCCTCATGTTTGGTTAGTCAGGTTGATCTGTTAAAAGTTGAAAAAGAGAAATCTAATAGTAACCTGCCTAATTTAAAATGTTTCATCAGTAGATATGTTACTAATTATATACATTGTAAATAAGTCATGTGCATGTAATGTGCATCATTCTGGCATAGAATCACCTTGCCAAGATAAAAAAAAGGGAGCATACACGCTGCTACCGTTTTCCATCTTGACTCTTGAGTTTTACCCAGAATTATTTGCTTCCAAAGAAACCATCTTACAAGGTCATTCTCCATTTCCCATTAATGTGAATTAATAGTTTATGCGAAGACAAAAGGGAAAAAAGAAAGAACTGGGATGGGGACTGTTATACACAGGAAAAAGATCTTTCTACCATGCCAATATTCCCATCTCTCATTCCTTTCATACAAATGGTAGGTGCTGTGACTATGATATAACCACAGATGATCGTCTTACCACTAGATTCTGCCATGCTGCCTTACTTCAGCGGGCTTTAGCATTGTTGCAAAATGGGTAGTCCTACCCCAGGAAGAATTGATATGTTGGTCTCCCAGAAAATTCTTTTTGAGTGGCATATTGTTAACATTCATCTTGTCATTCTATCCTTGAATAACATACTAAGACATCTAAACACGACTTAAGTTGCTAATTGTACAGATTTGTATGAGTTGGCACTGTTCTGTTCTGGCGAGCTTTGTTAGCCCAATTTACCAATGGTATGATGCAACTGAACTGAAGTGCAGTTAGGCACAGTTTCAGTCAGCCTGGGGGATCTCCATCAGCAGGTTCAGTGTTATCAAAATTGAGCCATCACTGTCCTCCCCCAACCACCCAAACACCCAACCACCAAAAATAAATAAATAAATAAACAAAAGATAAAACATAGCTGGACTCTGTGCTGTCATTGGTTCAATGTTATCACAATTTTTTGTTAAGTCAACCTTACATGCATTGACTGATCCTGTTTGGATCTGATTGGATTCGATGTCAGGACCAGCCATGATAGCAATTAGTGATGGCATTTTGTATATGGAAAAGCTATGGAATGTAAATAGTACATTCTTCTCTGATCACTAGAACTACAATGACTGAATATTAAGCTTACTCCTTTTTAAGTGACAGAATCAGTTGTGATTAGAGCAGTGGTTCCGTCTCTTTTTATGATTAATTCTTTTATCAGGTTTGATCACAGTCATTCTTAATTATATCTATTTGCTATTTTTCTCATTTTTTTCTCATTTATTTCCTTCATATCAATAGCTTGGTAAATTTTAAATCCTCATACTTGAGGCATGAAAGAGAATCCTAGCATCTGTGATAGATCTAAGTCATGATCAATTACCAAAAGAATATTAGAATATGAGAACAAATGAACTTATGATACATATTTTCCCTCGTGACATCAATCTCAGGGTTTGGAAGGTATTCATAATGCATGACTGGGAGAAGGTAAAAAATATTTGGACAGAGCATTCTGTATCGGAACAGGACACTGTTCTTCTGATAGGCTCTCTCTCATGGTGGGTGGGGGTGCGTTGGGGAGGGTACGTAGATTCTAATTCCATCCTGCATTCTTTAGATGGTGATGTGTTCTTGTATCTATGTTGTTGAAGGATAGAACATGGTCAAGCGAGGATGATGAACTCTACAGGATTCAGTCTTTGTTCTCAACCAATGAGACTGTAAACACAATCTTTCTTACTAGATTGTAAGTAA
The DNA here is from genome assembly GCA_000441515.1 of Elaeis oleifera. Lineage (NCBI taxonomy): Eukaryota > Viridiplantae > Streptophyta > Magnoliopsida > Arecales > Arecaceae > Elaeis > Elaeis oleifera. The sequence goes on from KE504834.1 coordinate 889,672, forward strand.
CGTTGCGTATGATGCGCTGGAATTTGCATGTGCGGATTAGTGTATGTCAATTATTCTTGTTGGCAATATCTGTCTATCAATAAATGGCAAATGGATTGCTTATATCCACGATGGTCGGACAAGCAATTAGTTAGGACTTCTAAAATTACTCAAAAGAGAAACCCAGGATTAATATGAGGGAGAGAATGGTTATTATGTTTCTGACCTGCTTTTACTTTATCCAAGATGCACGATGACTTAGGTACATATTGCAATTTCCATAGGGCACTGTTCTATACAAAAATGTGATCTGGATATGGTGGTTAATATAATGTAATTCTAATATTTTAATGGCTAAGGTGATTATTCCCTTATCTTTATAATTTTTTGACTCTTGTTATATGATTGTAATAATCAATATAACATTCATTAATTAAAAAATATTATTTAAATTCAAAATTCCATATCTACTCAAGCGATATTAGTGCGTTATCTTGTCTTAAAGAAAGCATTGTTTATTGATAGTATTCACTATTCTTCTTTGTAATGACTAATGATAGTCATTTGTTGGCATAACTTTATTGTGTTACAAAACTGGAAAGTGGTTTGATAGAAGGACGTTTGTGATAATGAGATAGCTTTGTTATCAAAAAAAACTGTAGTAATATGGATGCTCATAACTTTTGAATATCAAATGTTTTACTTCCACATCTACCAAAAAAATGTTTATTTCCACAATTAAGGAAATTTTACCTTTAACTTGTTTTTGGTACACAATTTTACCTCTAAGTTGATGATCTAATATGTCCTACTACGTGATCAAGAACTGTTTCACCTATTTACCCAAAAAAAAAAAGAAGAAAGAACTGTTTCACCTACAGATAAAATACCAAGAAAAGTTGATATCGTCTGTTGTGACTGGTGAGGTAAATTGATGTGAAGTGCAACACATGCAACCGATGAATTACGTTTCGTTTCCACGGCTAAAGAAGTTTACCCCTTTTGTGGGTACAGAAGTTTACCTCTAACTTGATGATCTAGCATCTCCTATTATGTGATCAAGAACTGTTTCACCTACAGATAAATAATAAAAAAGTTGATATCTTCTGTTGTGAGGTAAATTGATGTGAAGTGCAACACATGCAGCCGATGCCATGATAACATGAATTACGTTTTGTTCATTTTTTTCGGAGTTCCATAGTCATTGCTTTATCATTCTCTTCTTGTGGGATGGTGATGAGCAATGAAATAATTTAACTTATCCTGCTCGGTGGAATCTGGGGAAATGGAAGAAAGTTCAAAGTGTAGGTAGAATGATTATGTAATTTCCCCCCCTCATAGTGTTATGCTTAAAAGGTTTAAGCTGGTTGTTTGTCTGGCAAGCTTGCGGCCTTCGAAGCGAAGGAGAAACAAGTCAAAGAGAATGCCAAACTTCAAGGAAAATGAATGATGCAATCTGCTTACATAATTTAATAAACTGATAGTTGATATTACAAGCAATCAGCCTTGGAGGAAAAAGGAGAAACAAATCAAAGAGAATTCCAAACTTGACATTTTTTTTTTTTCTGTTGATAGAGCACCTAATTTAATAAACTGGTAGATCAAGCTTGTACTTCTGCAAGCAACACTAAAATAACAAAACATCAATAGCTATTGTTGCACTTATTTGAGGTTTTGAATCAAGATTGGTGTTTGCACTAATTGAATCTCCAAATAATTCAGTGGAGCATCATACATTTTCCCATCCCGCTTGCTACCCATTTTTTTCCATTTCTTATTTCTTTTCAATATCTCCTCCCATGTGTTGTGCACAAGGTTTCAATAATAATATTGTCCGTGTTATAGATGTTTCTTTCAGAAGTATGACAGCCATTATTCACCTCAAAAATATTATTTTAAATTTTATAATTTTAAAACGATCATTGTTATAATGGTTGTCACAATGGTGTTATAAGAACATTAATTTTTTTAAAAAATAGTAGTTTTTCATTTGCTAAAAGAACATTAATTTTTTAAAATTACAAAAAATGATTTAAAATAATTTTGATTGAAAAATATATGTGAAAAATTGCTTTTTATATATATGATGGAATGCTAAATATTGTATTATTGAATGGCCATCGTCTTTTTATTCCTATTAATATTATCATGTTTGATAATATTAGCGAGGAGCTTGAGATTGCTATGATGATGGTTATTTAAATTTTGATACAGCCCTATGCAATTTTTTTTTCTTTTTTTGGTACAAACGGACGGTCACATTAATCTGGTGCGAGAGCGGTCCAAAATGTCAAGATACACAAAATTTTGCAATGCCAGCGGATAGTCATCTTTCTGCCTCTGCAACCAATCATCGGAGTGCTCAGCAACAAAAGTCGTCATCCAATCTACTGCAGTGTTTGCTTTTCGATAGATATGTTGAATTCATACTGCAGCAGATTAGTGAAGAGAGGTCCAGACATCCTAGATAAGCGGATGAATCTCGAGCTGCTTGGCATCTCTCTGAATCCAAGAATAACGATAGTAGAGTCACCCTCCAAGAAGATCCTCTCTGCGTGAAGCTGCTGTCTAGCAAAGGTGATATCGGCTCAAGTGGCGTGAAGCTTTGCCACCAGAACCAAAGGCTTGAAAAGGTGAGATCCACCAGCCATCAAAAATCTCCCATCCGAGCCATGGATGACGAAGACCGTTCCGTCCCTCCCATCTCTGACACTATCATCAAAGTTAACCTCGACAAACTTCGGGAGAGGGGGCTCTCAGGAAATGGATAGAATCCTGCGGATCGCTGTCGGGGTAGTTAGGGAGCTCCAGAAATCAGGGATGTCAAAGAACGAAATAGTAGTGTCAAATTGGTAGTATTCCTGAGCCAACAGACCGCTCGGTCCAGCACCCAATGGACAGGAATGACCTCATCATCAAAGACAAGGCTGTTTCTAGACAGCCAAATCTGGTAGGCAATATAAGCCATCCGCCCATCAACCATAGGCAGCTTATCAGTCACACTCTGACGGATAAAGATAAGGAAGGATGTCAACCATGGATCAGTGCTCGCCTCCCATGGGTAACCTCCCACCTATCTCCAAATGATCTTCACCCTAGGCACCGCTGAACTGCGTGCTCCACAGACTCATCCTCCATGCTACAAACCAGACACAAGGTCGGAATCTCCATGCCCATCTCCTTGAGGAGTGTCCGAGTAGGGAGACGGTTCCAAGCAAATTTTAAGAAAATCCGCATCCTAAGATGAGCGACAACTCTCCAGATCCAGGCAACCTCAATCCGTCTGGAAGGCATCAGTCTGTACAAAAGAAGAGGTCCCTCAAGGGAATCCTCAGACAACAAGAACGACCCTAGATTCTCGCATCCTAAGTGCGGTGCACTGGAATCGGAATGGTAAGGATCTGCTCCGCAAGAGGTTGCCCAAAAAGTCGGATGATCTCCTGTGCTTGTTAGCTGGAGGTATCAACGGTGATGAGATCAAACACCCTCATATGATCCTCCACCTCACTGCTGATAAGGGTCGGCTAATGAGATAAAGGAATGCTCGAAACCTAGGCATCCTGAATCACCTCTACCAAACGACCATCATCGATCAAACATCTGATCTAGTCCACATCAGATCTTCGAGCACAAATTTCTTTCCATATGAAGGAGCAGCCCCAGGCAGCCTGAATGAGAGTCCCATGCTCCATCCACCATAGTGAGCCCGCATCACCGTGCTCCACAAGTAGTCCGGCTGGATCAAAAATTTGGCTACGTGCCTGGCAAGTAAAGCCTTCTCATCAATAAGGAATGAATCTTCAGGCCTCCGTCCCTTATAGGCTGACACACCACCTCCCAGGAGAGCAGATAGACCCGATGACAATCGCAGCTAGATCCCCATAAGAACTTGTGAAGTTGCTGCTCCAGTCCTCTGATACAAGCCACGAGGATAACCATATGGGATAGGAGGTATACCAGAACACACCACAGAACAGATCTCACCAGAGTGGTCCTGCCCATGAAGAAGAGGGTGCTGGCCTGCCATCCTTGAAGATACTCTTGAATTTGCTGCTCCAAGGGTCCGCACTCAGCCCATCGTAAGTGATGGTCCGTGATCAAAACATCGAGATAGGTCCGCATCTTTGAGTGCTCCCACATCCCTAGGATCTCCTTGATCGTCAATCTGACTTGGGCCTTCGTCTTCGGGCTAAAGATGGCAGCGGACTTCTGAATATTGACCAACTATCCTCACGTCCGATAGTAGACCTTGATAATGGAGATAAAATGCTCCGCATTTCGGACGAAGGCACGTCCGATGAGGAGGCAGTCATCTGCAAAGAGCAGGTGCGAGAGTGGCTGGACATGAGAGGCAGGTCAATAGGCTCCAGGGCCTGTCCCTGAATCGCTGCTCTCAATATCCTGATAAGACATCAGTACATAAAATGAATAGATAGGGAGAGAGAGGACAACCTTGGGTAAGGTCCACAGAAGAAAGAAGAACTCAGTCGGGGTGCCATTGACGAGGATAGTGAAGCTCGGGCGTTCGACGTAGTCCATGATCCAGTCAATCCACCCTCCTCAAAATCCAGCTCCTGAAGCATCCATCGTAAGAAAGCCCAACTCATCTGATCATACGCCCTCTCCATATCTAGCTTGATGACCATGAGACTATGGCGACATGGAGCTCTCTGAAGATCGTGCATGAACTCCTAGACAAGCAAAACATTATCGATGATCGACCGACCTCCAACAAAAGTTCTTTGCTCCAAGCTAATCAGACGAGACATCAACAGCTTCAACCGTCCAACCAGAATCCGCGCACACACCTTGTAAAGGGTGATGCAGAGACTGATGGGCTTGAAGTGCTTAGAAATCAAAGCATCAGGCCACTTCAGAATCAGTGTAATGAGGTTCTGCTTTCACGTCATCAGAATGCCTCTGGACTCGAAGGCCACCTACGTCGCCTCCACCACCTCTTACCGGATAATCAATCAGTACCGACAGAAGAAGAACGAAGAAAAATCATTAGGCCCCGAGGTTTTGTCCTTATTTAAAGACCAAAGGGTCTCATGATCCTCCTCAAAAGACACTGGTCTAGTCAAAATCTCATTCTCTTGTGCGGAGATGCGGACAGTTAGCTGAGCACTTGGAATGGGATAGTCCTCACCCAATGACCTCATCCATCGATCTCTGAAAAAATGAAATATCTCAGCATGGATCCCTCCACTCTCATCTACTACACTACCATCACTCCTCTGCAGCTGCCTGTTGCAGTTGGCAGACCTCCGAAGCATAGTGGACTGATGGAAGAACCTGATGTTCGATCCCCCTTCGAATCCATTGAATCCCGAACTTCTGTTGTCAATAAATCTTCTACTGTCTCAAAAGAGAGTGGTGCTCAGAAAGCTTACCTCGTAGCTCCTCCAACTCAGGCTCGGATAAGCCACCACCCAGGTCCTCCCTCAGCTGCAGCTCTTCAATATTAGCCTCAACCTGCTAAATCCGTCAGAAGAGGTCGCCTACTTTAAAGCTGTTCGAATTGAATCAAGTTTCAGGATCTCGGATAATAGATCCAGAACTTCTCAAACCGAAAAGGGGCTCTTGGTCGGTCTAGACCATCCGTCGAAATAAGAATAGGACAGTGATCAGAGGCAATCCTCGATAGGTGTTGAACAGAATACCCCGGATGGTACTAGATTCAGTTAGCAGAAGCCAGAGCTCGATCAATCCTCTCCCAAATCTGAGCAATGCCATGTCGGTTATTACACCAGGTGAATCTCGATCTTGTAAATCTAAGATCGATTGGCCCAGTGCTGGTGATAAACTCTTTGAACTCCCTGGACTTCACACTATCCCTCTCCTGCCTGCCGCCGCACTTCTCATGGGGGCCGACAATACAATTGAAGTTGCCAGCCACCAAGGAAGGCAAGCCCTGCATCAGGAGTCTAGAGATCTCCACCTAAAGCACCCTCCGATCACTGTACTCAATAGTCGCATAGACACCAGAGAGGAGTCAGGGTTGTCTGGACCGATACATGATGATAAGGACCACCTGCTGCTCATAGTTATGAAAAGCATCAATTCGGATCAAGCCTCGACGCTACATCATCAAGATCCCTCCCGACAATCCTTGAGACTCCACAGCATATGAACTCCATACCAAAGGGATCCTTCATCTGGCCCGGGCCTATCCAGCCCCGAAAAGGCGAGTCTCGCTCAGGACAAATATCAGGATCGTGTTGCTAGATCAATCGGCTGAAAGCCGATCGAAAGGAGGGCTTCCCCGCCCTCCGATAATTTCAGAGCAGGATCCTCATGGAAAAGACTCACCAGGAAGGGGGTCTGCATTCGTACCTCCCTCACCAAGAGAGTCCGTCACATCCACAGCACCTGAAGGTTCCTCCATCTCTACGGTTGTCCCCTCATCTTGGATAGCTTATCCAATACTGACCACAGCAGCCTCATGAGTGAGGCCCTGATCATCGTCTGACGCCTACATGTGCTCCAGGCCCCAATCGCCATCCCCTAAGATGGATGCTCTAGTGGGCCCACCTCTACCTCCCCCTGGGCTCCGGCTCCAAAGATGAAGAGTCCAAGGCCATGGGATCCCACTAAGGCCTCCAAATCGTGGGTTATTGGGCCACAGGCTTATTTTTCTCTTTATTTTTTTTTTTCACCTTTTTTGGGCCCTTCAGACCTAATTCAAAGCCCGCGGGCTTCACTAGAGCTTGGCCCGCATCCATTTCTTGGGGTCAGGCTCGCTTGAGCTGGCCCGTCATGCGAGCCTGCCGCTCCTCACCCATCTGGCCCGATTTTGATTGGATCTGATCGTTCATCTGAGCGTCCATCGTGGATGCGCTGCCTTTCGCACCTGCCAACTCCTGCCCAAGCCAATGGGCCGAATGGATTTGCACCCCCATCGATTGCCCATCCATTAGCATCGGCCACGATCGATCGAACGACTTTTGCCGGCTGGATCCAACCATCGCCTCGGGCATCGATGCAACTTTCTTCATGGATTCAAAACAAGACTATAACAAACGGGCGGAGTTTGTGTCCTCGCATGGACCATCGAAGTACTACATACAAATAACGGAATTTGTCAAAAGTTTTAGTGGCCAGTATCATTATGCCATACTACCTTGTTAGCATATGATCCAAGTCCTCTGGCCAATTTCATGGCATCAGGTTATTGGTCCACGTGTACTACAAGTTCGAGGGCAGATTGCGGGCCCCAGGAATCAAACCGTACATCCCTCTCCGCACATCCTCGTGTGAGTCGCCGACGCCTTTGCGGAACTCACGATGACGAGCGCAAGGATCTACTGCGGCGCGCGCGCGGCAGTGCAGGGTGCGGTGCACCCGTGGATGGCGTCCATCACCGGATGGACGGCCATCTAGCAACGCGCAAGGCTCTGTCACCGCCAACGATCGCACCGCGGCCCCAGCGCAAATCGTCCCGTCATTCCATGAAATTACAGTTCTGCCACCTGGCACGTTCCGAACAACGAGGCGGGATTAATGATAAAAACATAATTAATTATTATCAAGGAAGATTTTCACCAAAAAAAAAATTATTATCAAGGAAGATCCCTTCCGCGCTCAGGACACGGCGATTCATCACTGCTTCCAAGCAAGCAAGAAGAGATATTTTAGCGACAACTTATTTGTGTATGTAAGCAAATATAATCTCTATATCATTGTAGATTAGAAGACTGGATAACTTTTTGAATATATTTTTAAGTATAGTCAGTTTAGTTTAGTGTACTGAAATTTTTTTGAATTGAATGGTACAGTTCTGTCTGTGATATAGTTTGATGCGGCATAAGAAGATAGACGTATTAAAATTATATTATATGATATTCTATTTATTCTAAAATATATTTTATATAAAATATATTTTATATTAATATTTTCATATAAAAATATTATAAAATTCTCATATTGATATGCCGCTATTCTACTCAAATTGTATCATATTAATATAATAAACTTTTAAAATGGCTATATGAAGTCTCGTAGCTTTATTTTTTAAAGATCTAAATGGTTTCATTGACACAATAAATAGATTTTTTAATATTAAGTAAACATATACGTAAACAAAAATTTCTGTTGTATATATTTCTAGCAAATTTATTTTTCAAAAATAACTTGCAAATTATACATCTATTTTTTGGTAAAATTATACCTTGAGTAGAAATAAGCAAAAAAAGTATAAGTATTTTATCTATTATAGAATCAAAATCTGGATACTACTCCTCTAATCAAAGATTATGTATGTCCTTAGCAAGTTTTGACTAAGAAAATTATATTCATTCTTTCAGAAAATAATAATCTTTCAGGTACTTAATCTACAAATATAAAGATAAATCCAATTTTGGTTTGGTTTCCCGTTGTATTCGTGCATCAGACGGATTTTTTGGACTAGTCCATAGCACTTGAATCCTGTCGAAAAGAAAAATCGGCAGCGAATCAAGCAGGATATCCAAAATTATCTGGATTATCCAAACAGATCCTAAACCATACAACTTAACAATTCCACCCTCTTCACCCTGAAACGATTAAAAAAAAATCTAGAATATTTGTCAGTCAGGGCATTCCGTAACAAAAGTTCATATAACCGAGAGTCCCGCTTCTTAATTCATTGAACTGCTGTAACCTCCCCTGCTGGAGTCCGACGTCTTCATCCCAAAGCTCTCGAAGCGTCCCAGGGAGCGCTACATTGTCCTCCGGTCCGGATTTCGGCACAAATCGTCCCAGGATCCGACGGGAGCGGTTGAGAGCTCGACCGTCCGTTACGACGCGATTGGCTCCCTTCGATTCCTTTCCGACACCCCGCGCCTTTCTAAATTTAGATCGATTTCATCTCGCACCGAGGTTCCGCAGGAGTCATCTCCTTCTTCCCCCCTTCTTCGGAGGAACCTGTTTTTTTTTTCTTTTTTCGGTGGGTTTATAGGTTTTCTGGCCGGATTCTGGTCGAGTTCTGGTTGGAGACGAAGAGAATCGCCGGAAATCTTAGGTGGGATCTTAGGGGAAGCAGATGGGTGGAAGATGGAGAAGAGTGGGAACGTCGGTTGTGAGTGCTTTCGGCTTCTTCTTGGCATCAGCGGTGGTATCGGCAGAGCGGGGCTTCAAGATTGGTGGTTTATTGGACGATGTTAGTGCCAATGGGGAGACGTTTGTGTTCAGTGATCTTCTAAAGGTGGTGGGTTTCTTGTGGCAGGCCGACGGATCTCATTACCACCACGTTTGGCCGGTAATTCCTTTCAAGTTTGTTTTTCTATCTTTAATTTATGTTTATTCTGGAGTTAATGGATTAGGGATTTTAACTGTTATTGATGGGATTATATTGTGTTTTTGGTAATAGCCAATGGAATTTGGATGGAGACTTGTGATAGGCTCGTTGATTGGGTTCTTCGGAGCGGCTTTCGGGAGCGTTGGAGGCGTTGGTGGGGTGGAATTTTGTTCCCATGCTTACACTTATTGTTGGGTTTGATCCGAAGTCATCAACAGCATTGTCAAAATGTAAGAATTTCTTTCTGTTATGTTATTTCTTATCTAAGGTTAGGTTCTTTCTTCCCCGTATTCATGGGGACCATTTAGAACGGTTAATTTTTTATCGTCTTCTTATGTCTGTTTTAAGATGATATTCTGACTGAAATTCAGGGCAGAAGAATTTTTTTAAAAAAATAATAATTCTGCCATAAGTATTTAGATCTTAGTGCTCTTTGGCCAGGTATGATCATGGGTGCTGCGGGGTCAACTGTCTACTACAATCTTAAGTTGAGGCATCCAACTTTGGATACACCAATCATCGATTATGACTTGGCTTTGCTTATTCAACCAATGCTTATGCTTGGGATCAGTATAGGTGTCATTTTTAATGTCGTATTCCTGACTGGATGGTTACAATTCTCCTAATTGTCTTATTCTTAGGTAACCTGTTATTTGATATGTGCGATCATGGTGATTTGTTAATGGGAGCCCTGTTTAAATATGTTGATGGCATTTTACAGGGACATCAACTAAGGCATTTTTGAAGGGGCTTGAATCATGGAACAAAGAGACAGTGATGAAGAAGGTACCTCTCCTTCAATCACCTACCTACCCTTTGGCTCTTTTATCCTTTTCAGTAATAATAATCCATCTGTTTCTCTCTTTTCTTGTTCTAGGAGGCTGCTAAACGCTCTCAGCCCAGCAGTAAGAATGGGAGGAGTATGTAACATCCTGCTTTTATGTTTTAGAAACGAGTATTTCATCTCTCTCTCATTTTATCCAGGTGGTGGAAATCAAGAAGTAGAATATAAACCTCTTGCTACTGGTCCAAGCAATGCTGGAGAGGTTACTGTGACTGCAGAACCAGAGGTAAATTAGTAGCACAGATTGCTTTCCCAAGTTGTTAAGACTTAATACAGACTATAATCAGTAACCAGCACAGGTACCAGTTCTTCAGAATGTTTGCTGGAAGGAGCTTGGGCTTCTTGTCTTTGTATGGATAGCATTCCTCATATTACAGATCACCAAGGTGAGTAAGTTTTAGTGATATAAAATAGAAAGAATTTTGTGATTGATATTGGCTATACACGTGCAGAACTATACAGCAATCTGTTCAATATGGTTTGGGTTTGAACTTGCTGCAGGTACCATGCCTTGCTTCCGTCATGTGTTTAAGGGTCTAGATAGTTTCTAGTCTTTTAAATAGCATTATGAGTATGAAATTATCATCTTGTCATTTTGCAGATCCCTGTCTCCATGGCAGTGACTTTATATGAAGCAATTAGTTTATACAATGGAAAAAGAGTGATTGCATCCAAGGGGCATGAAGGAACAAACTGGAAAGTCCATCAGTTATTTATATACTGTTCATTAGCTGTCATTGCTGGTATAGTTGGTGGACTGCTTGGACTAGGAGGAGGCTTTATTTTAGGTCCACTGTTTTTGGAGCTTGGCATCCCTCCACAGGTTTGTATTTTGTCTTCGCTTACTTTCATAGAACTGCCAGATTATTATATATGTCAATTTTTCAGTTCTTTTGAATTTTTGTCTCGAGTGACCATTTTGCATATTTTACTGATATGATTCATTATTGTGTACCTTATTCTTTTGGCATGTATATTTCTTGTTTAGGCAATCAAATTTATGTTTGGTATCTTCTGATTAATGGATCTTTTGTATTATTTCTGCCTTGCCTTGCATTTGAGTACATATCTCCTGCTGTTATAATTAGCTCATGGTATCATTGTTGTAGAAGTTCTGAAATTTGAAGAGGTAGAGTGGGATTTAATCCACAATCTCATTAAGGAACTAAGCCAAACATGTAATGTTACAAAGGATGTATGCCCTGTGGACATTTAGTGGTGCCAATGTGTAAACCTGCTAAAACACAATTCATGCATGAGTTCATACAAAGAACAAGAAATACATAAAGATTAGAAATGTACAAGGTTGGGCACTGCTTTTCAAAACTCAAGTAGATCCTAGACCAACAGCTTACCACAAGAAATGGATCTTTCATACAATATGTGTTGAATCTGGCTGCAGGAGAGGGAGAACAGAAACAGTCTAGTTTAGCAAGGAAGGCATGAATAAGATTGGAAAGAAGTTACTGAGAATGCAAGTTTTATAGATCATGCGAAATTATGGTCGAAGAGCTTGACTACTGACAACAGTTTGCGAACACTCGCATGTGCCAAAGCTCTCTATTGACAGGCCTCGAGGTAATGTGGTTGGTCAATGTGCTAGTTGATATGGTACTAGTAAGAGCTAATGGGATCCTGTATAAAACATTAGGAATGGTGTGCAGCAATGAAGGTGTTCAGGTATCCAACTGTACAGATGAACTTCATTTTCTTCGGAAAGTGATTAGCAATATTATGGATCATTGGCCGGCATTTAAGATGGTAGTATGTCTAAGTGGAATTTTGATATGGCATCAAGAAGAGATAAACAGAGCCTGATCACATAATGATACAAATGCATGCAGAATTTCTGATCATCCTATATACAATGGTATGCATGTCTTCCCACTTCCACTGAAAATTTTTCAGGAGATGGAGTAGTTCCGTTCTGGCGAGATAACATTGCTGAAAAAGTGAATTAGAAATACAGAAAATAAATTGATGAAGTCAACTGACAGCAAGGTATATGGATAAGTGAGGTATGGAGCACCATTCAAAGCCACATTCCAATGTTGCAAGTTATATAGGTTGCAAGGGATGGAACCATTAATAGACTCCCTATGGTTAGACAGGAGGTAGGTCTTTTAAATTTTTATGCTTTAAGGAAGCAGGTGTTGGCACAAGCATGATTGTGAAAAGTTGATATACAGGAAGCAATCAGTCCCAAAGTTGTAGATCTCAAGGCAGCATAATATGGTATGAATATTCACCAAGAGTTATGACTACGATGAGTAAATGATGCACAATTTTTGAACACTAAGTATGTGCCTGTAGAAAAGATGGTTCCTTGAACCAGGAAAAGGATGAAAGGTAAGGTATTGAGGAAAGGTAAGTGGCTTAACAGTAATGCTTTCTTAGTGGGGCTCGAGATCCCAGATTTTTTAATGAGGTGGTTATCCAGCTATTAGATTTCCATAGATTTCATAAGATCTAGATTCTAGGCTTCAATTATGGGAGAGAATTCACAATATCGCATTAGGTTAATAAGCCATCATGCTCAGTTTTAAAGGCTTACAACCTTCATGGAATGATGTTAATGTGAAGAAAGGTTTAGAGTCATTTTATATATGTTTTTATTAAATCATCTGACTTGATAAAGATCAGTTTTTCCTTGGAAAAACTGAATGAAGAATTAGAAAGTAGGAGTCCAGAGAGGGAGAGGCTTTTGATCAAATCATTCAGGGGCAGGGCTGACATGTAAGCTTTGCTGTTTTCAAATTTTAGTTGAATAAGGAAAGTAGGCGGCCATGCATGGGGAGTAACTAGTTAATAGTTAGACGAGAATTAAAGCAAACGAGGATAATGACATAAAAGGGAATATTCCCAGGATTGCAAAAAGACAAATGGATAAGCAGGTACAGAGAGTTTCTGGAAAAGGAAAATAAAAACGAGGGAACACTTCTAATATTTTCTTGACATACCTTGTTCACATATACATCTTCAACAGAGTTCAGTTAGAAAGACCTTTAATGCTATCATATTAAGTGAAGCAAGAAGGATGTATGTCTTTTATGTTTGGATGTTCAATATATGTTTTGTAAACTTTATAAATTGGCCTAAATTAGGCATTAGGATGTGCTTACCGTATGCACATCTTATTGAAGTCTTTACACAGTATACTATGAGAATTTTGGGCTGTTTCTGGATGTAGATATTTTGGTTTCTTTATCTCAGGTATTTCAATGAAATTTTATGCAGGTCTCAAGTGCAACAGCAACATTTGCTATGACATTCTCGTCATCCATGTCCGTTGTAGAATACTACCTCCTAGATCGTTTTCCGGTTCCATATGGTACTACAACCTGCTTTCCATTCTCTAGCACAAATAAAATAAAATAGTAAATTACCTTTGACTTGTGACTAATTGACCAATTGATTGAGCATTTGGAACACATCTTAGGGCAAACAAGGTTCGTGAACTCCTTCCTCTAATTCTTGTGCCAGTTATTGATGTGTTAGGCTGATCATTGTTGATTTGGCAGCTCTCTACTTTATCACTGTGGCAGCAGTGGCTGCCTTTGTTGGCCAACACGTGGTGAGAAGACTAATCATTCTGATGGGGAGGCGTCACTTATCATCTTCATATTGGCCTTCACAATCTTCGTTAGTGCAATCTCATTAGGTAAATGACAAACAGATGATTAACTTTTTTTTCCAACTGCAATTGTTTTAAAGTTAGGATATCATGGATTAATGATAAAGGAATATACTCTTCTAGCTGCTTCTGTTATCTGGTTTTCTTATGTGCCTTTACCTCTTAATTCCTTCTACAGGTGGAGTTGGAATTTCAAACATGATCAGAAAAATCAAGGATCATGAGTACATGGGATTTGAGAACCTCTGCAGATACCAAACTTAGGAACAAGAAGGGAAAGGTTTATGTTGAGATCGATTGAGTTTGTTTCATTATTTCCAAGCTCTGAATTATTTTCTTCAGGACGGGCCCAAGATGTGGTCCATTTAGTTTCTGTACTAACTACCGTCAAGATTTCTTTTTTTCTTTTTTTGGCTTTTCCATAGAAAACAAAATTCTTATTATATTATTCTAGGATTTCATATTTTGTCTTTCCACTGCTCGGATTAATCTGCCTGTCATCATAATTTCCATCTTAATCAATATTTATGTTGTGCCTTCTTAACCAATTTGCTGATTTATAAAACTTGGAATCGACTTTGTTATTTAGGGCTGAAACTAGATCGGATATGAATCGGGTATCAGTATATCCATATCTATATTTGTTTTGTTTGTCGAATATAGATATAGATACAGATATTATTCAAATACAAAAAATTTATATCTATATTTATTTTAAATAGATATAATACAAATCAAATACTAGATATATGGATATAATTAGGGATATAAATCGGATAATTAAACTTTCCAATCATAAATTAAAGATATTACTAAGTAGATGGTAAAACAAGTTAATAACATATGGATGTGATTATATATCTCTTAAAAATTTATGTGTTATATAAAATTAATAAAGTTATCAATAGAATCGGATATTCCAATATCGATCGGATAATTATCTATCCATATTCATTTTTCTTTAACTAATATGAATATGAATGCAGATATCATGTTTAAATTTATATATATATCTGGATGGATTTGGATACGAAAATGGATTTGGATGGATATTATTCAATCTACTTTCACCCTTACTATCATCACCTTATTTATAGAACTTAGGGGGTGTTTGGTAAATAGGATGATCCATTCAAGATCAATGATGATATGGATGGAGGTGATGAAATCACCGCATTTGGCTGCACTATGATAATTCTACGTGGCAGTGATTTTAAATTATCCCAGTCCTCAAATTACCCTCCAACCCAGTAACGGGATATCCATCCTCGAAGTCAGGAATCCAAGAGCACCTCCAAGCAGTGATCTTAGGCTGAAATATAAAGACAAAAATACTCCTTAGTCTAGCAAAAAAAAATTAGTATATCAATATACTATTAATATATTATATCAATATTGTATATATGATATTATATTATATTTAATATTAGATATTATATTTATGATATAAATTATATTATAATATATTATTAATCATATAATT
>KE504834.1:904908-919771 GCA_000441515.1 Elaeis oleifera
GTTAATATATTAACAAACAGTAATATTTATTTATAATATATTATATATGATTAATAATATATTTTATGGAATATATTATAGATAGTTTTGATTTTATATAATTAGTGATTTTAGATTTTCATAGAATACTAAATATGTTACTCGTGGATATTTGAGGATCTTTAATCACTGGACCATGGTCCACCAAATACCATGATCTTAGATCATTGGTGATCAGATCACCATAGAATTCATATCATAGGTGATCTTAGGTCACCATGGTGATCCCATTTGAGTCACCAAATACTATCTTAGACTTAGAAATTCTCTCGTCCATAGAACTTGGACTCAGAATTTCACGACATGGATCAAAGGTCATATGCCATATTGGAGGTCTGTGTGCATTACATGCATGCATACATACATAGGTACATACATATATACATACATACATGTATATATAAGTATATATATCTATGTGTGTGTAAAGGATCATGACCCTTGATGACCTGCGAACATATACACATATGATTTTCAGTCACATGGCCCTATGACATCTTGACTATATATGAAACCAAACTAATTCGGATCCCTCTTAAGACAGAGTCCAAGTCAAGCTTAATGTAAGGTCTAGCTTAATTAGGGTGCAAGCCAATCTCACTGAAATAAGTCTAAGCTTGGTTTAAGAATGAAGTTGTTTAACAGCCCGTAGCCAACCAAGCTCATCCAACAACATACCCTGTAAAACTACTCTCGCCATGAACAATCTTAAAAATTCAGCCATGGAGAGGTCCTGTCTGTATCTCATTTTGTATTATCCAAATGTTAAAACATTCCCTGAAGAAGTTACTTTAACTGCCTTCTTCGAATTATAGACAGCAACAAAGTGCAATTGGACCCCAAAAGTGGTGCAAGAGACAGACAATGATATTAAAAGAATGGAATATTGTACTTCAATTCAGATTAATTATGTAGAACAATGAGTCATGTCAGAAATAATTCAGACAGATTGACACACTAATGGTACAAGGGTAATCAAATAAACTTCATTCCTAAGTCACCGGAGTGATCAATGCACAACAGGAGTACAAACAAGGCATTAATTAGATAAGAAAAGGCATGCTCGGATGAAATCAGAAACACGGCACGTTCTCTGTTGTCATGATCAAGTTGCATGTGGAGTAGATGGATGCTGCTGCAGCCCTCACTGCATACTCCTGCTCATGAGCCTCGGATTTTTCAATTTACTGAGAATGGAAAAGTAGTCAATTAAAACAGTATCATCATATGGAATGACAGGAACAGCAATTGCATATGTTTAATACATGTCAATTACAACAGAAATGAAGAAGGATTCTCCTTAAAATAGCTTAAAAACATGACTACTGCACTGTGGCTTCCTCTTTAATAATGCTCTCACATTTAAAAGAAGATATCCGTTAAAACATCCAATATGCACAGCTATGACAGTATAATCTGCACAATTTTTGAAGCAGGATATCTGAAATGGAACCAAGATTCCTGTAGTTAAAAACTATGAAAATCTGACAAACCTGGAATTCTCTGAGGAACCAAATTGTGACAAGCCTTCCACGCAAACATATTTCAGGCCTTTCTCACAATGCAGTTGCATTTCTTGGACTTGTTCAACCAATTCTCCTGAAAAACCATATTTATCCATTTATTGCCCCAAAAGGCAACATTTTAACCAAGTCAATCAGCATCTGATTTGTTGATAATCCCTGTGAATTGCATTACATGATCTACTTGCTTTAACATATTAATATGAGATCACCATGCAAGTCCTGCTCCAAACATACTGCAGCATGGAATGCCGTACCGCTCCGTACCGCCCCATACCGCCCGTATCGTGCCGTACCGGTCTCGTATCGGTACGCCATACCGAAGTGTACCGACATTACCGTACCGTACCGAACCGCGTACCGACATTAAACAGAATTTTACCAGTACGGGGTCCGATACCGGTACGGCGAACCTTGTACTGCAGTATATATCAAAGAGCATTCACTTCAAAAAATATGGCAATCAGCTATCCTCAGTATCCAAACATCAGAGCTATGCTAGCAGCACCACTGTTAATCTACTATTATTGACCAAAAGAAAGAAGGAAAGGACAGATTTTCTTTTTGAAAAAAAAAAAGGGATTATCAGTAAGAACCTCAAATTAAATCAAAATAGATATGTCATACCACAAAATAGGTGTTGGTAAATACATAATAAGATAACACTTCAATGATGATATTAAAATCACTAATTATCAGGAGTCAACCTATAAATTCTTAACAGAATACTCACCAAATGTTTTCCCTCCTCGTACAGTGCTTTATCCATCTGACTGAAAAGAGATCTCCATCGTGCAACATGCATCTCTAGGGTAGGTTTCTTTAAACATTGAGCCTCAGAGGAATGCACAGACGAGGGGTCATTTTCTTGGTTAAATGAGAACTCCGTTGATAATAGGTAAGGTAATTGTGTCTGGATAGCATTCCTGACTCTCTTCCTGCTGCGCCTCAATGCTTCATGCATGAACAGAATATTGATTACAAAATATGAGCACATTAAATTACATTCAAAAACTTATGCTTCCTGTTTAACAAAAGATTACCAGCAAGACGCCCTTTGATGTCCTGCTGAAGTAGGTCCAGCCACTGAGAAGCAACAGTAGCAGCTGTAAATGAGAAAAATGTCAAATTAGTTGATGTGCAGTTTTCAACACATTTTTACATATCTGCCCTTTTATGCATGAGGTTTCTGGAAGAATTGGATCAACTATATAAATGGCCAAATTCTCTGGTAATTTGTGATGATATCAGCAACCAAGAATATACAAACACAGAAGTAGATACTACCTTTGAGTGATAAAGAGGTAATGTTATCCTGGTTTGCAGAGTGGTAGTCAGTTGATGCGCCACTAGCATTTTCTGTTGTCTCTGTTGTAGCTGGTGAGAGTTTCAGGGTAAGCACATCACTATCATCTTTTGTGCTGAACTGAGAAGTTGTAGAAGTTTCATGGCAAAATTTGTCTTCGGCTATGTTCATTTCCACACCTCGATCCAAGCTGGAAGGAACAGAGAGTTTATTTAATGATAGATTCAACTGATTGGTTGCTAAACCATGGGCATAGCTATGCTCTTTCCTTCTTTCATTGGTGTCATTACTTTCACTACTCATTTGATCGGTGAACCTGTTTTGCATTTGACCATCAAGCTTCTCGGACCGCACTATGGCCTCTATTATTGAATGAACCTGTTTGCTGTTTCTGACATGATTAATGATCCCAGGGTTTAGTCCAGAAAGCAGTCCACTTGGAGCAGCAATTTTTGTGAACCTGTTAGCCTGTTCTCTCCTTGCAACTCGGCCTTTCTTCTGAATTCATCTTTTCTCTTCCTGGGCTGGAAGCAACGTTGCTTGGGCATTGGTATGCCTCCATGTGATGATGATAGGAAGCCATTCTGTTTCATTTCCTTCCACATTCTCAAAGGTTCACTGTCCTCCACTGGGCCAGTAGTGCTTCCACTCTCGGAGGCATCTACAGATTTAACCTGTCCCAACTTTTTGTAGGGATAAAATGGATTTTGTTCCACCATACTTGAAACCTCTACAGCATTAAGATCCACACCAATGCCCGCAGAATTCAACTTATTGCATTCATGCCCTTCATCTACTTTTGCAGGGAAACATGATCCACTAGTTCCTTACATTCTGATACCACGATGCATCCCACATTTTCGGAGGAGTTTGTAGCGCCAACCTGACCCAAGCTCAAATAGGCTGCATCCTGTTCCAAAGAACTTTTGCCTGCAGTCCCTGGTACAAGTTTATCTGAAAGCATAGATGCATTTGCCTCTGTAATTTGAGATACCTCCTCTTCTTTACTTTGAGTTCCAAGTGCCTCAGTTTCTTTCATGTTAGAGGATTTCAAATAACAGGTTCTGGTTCCTGGAATATAGAGTTAGCGTTCAGGCACATGTTTCGAATCAGATGAAATCAACAAGACAAATGGAAGAACAAAAGAAGAAATTAGATTCTTTGCATCAAAAGCAGATATCAATCTTTACACAAACTACATTGAGACTACCAAATCAATGAAGAAAAAGACTCGTGATGCCTTAGTATATAAATTTCAGTTTAGTGTATCCCTAAAGAATATGAGGGCTTTACAGTCAAAATGCCAGTGAATCCAAAATTATGGTGAAGTGGTCTAAACAATTAGAAGTAAATGAATTGGGCGGTAAGGTATAGCAAAAACGTATCATGAGACTTACAAACAGGTAGATGGAGAAAGTAAGTAGTCAGCCGCGGGAATTGGTATGGTGTCTCAAGTGTACACATGAAACGAATGGCCAAGGAGACATCCAATAGAACATAATAAAGACTAGTTCAAAAGTAGAAGAATTTATAATCTAAATCAGGTAAATAAACTTATTTTCTCATTGAATTCAAAAACAAGGAGGAAACATTATCTGAATTCCATAAGTATTTTGCACTGTCTGGTATGTTGCTTGCACAGTCACATGATAAGTTTTGATAAGTTGTCACCATGGTAGAAATGCAAACTTGTTGGCTTAATTTACCAGTCAAATGGGATATTGTCCATGATCTGCATATTCACGAATTGTTTACACAGGTTATTGCTTTGTGGGAATACGTTTCCTTTCCCAACAATAAACTCATCATCCTCCTCAAACACCATGCAACCTTAGGTTCCCCAAATTATTCCACTTCCTTGATGCACCCATACCACCATCCCAGGTCCTCATGTATCCAAACTCCAAGGCTGCATCTGGTTGGGAATAAGAAAAACTGGAATAGTAGAAGCTGTGCTTATGCCAATATTTTTTGGCTCCACTCTTGAATAGCAAGAGATAACCTTATGAAATAATTTTTGCATGGTGACTTCTTTTTCACAAGAATAAGTAAAAAAATAGGCATAAAAGGTGCCTTTATGCCAAGGAGTAGCTTATGACGGCTCTTCCTTATAATTATTATACTTGTCATAAGCAAGTTTGAACAGCATAACTATTCCTCGATCATACCCTTCTTCCCAATGTTGTTTGCCAAGCATAAAGTTTATTCCAAACCTTGTGCCTATTTTATGCATGAACCAAATGGAATCCAAATTTAAAATTATCTATCAATGACACCACCAACCTTATCATCCGGCTAGAAGCCCCATGATTGTATCATCCTCCACCTTGCCATCCTCAACATGGCTACTTTTAATTTACCTGCTCGTTTATTTTGAGAATGAAGACAGGAGGAAAGCTAGTTGAAATCTGATGAGGATGGTCCATAAGAAACTAGAAATACTGAGTAAACTGTTCTTTTAACCCCCATAGTAACACCAAATTATGAAAATTTACGATAGTCGATATTGGAATCTAGCAAAAAAGGGTGAGAGTTTTACTACATTTCCAAACCATGAGAAGAAGATACTACAACAACCTAAGATCTCATCCAAAAAAGTTAGCTAGAAGATATTATTTGGATTCTTTGGCCCCATATAAGTATCCAAGATTTTCTCCACAAATAATCAATGTGAGACTAAATACATGCCCGCATAGGTCCTCATATACTCTCCACATTTAAGCTTTAACATCCCCAGCAAACTAATGGTCCAAATTCATGCATGCATTCACAAATACCACATTGGCCTATGGTCAACCTCATTGAATATATGCTATAGTATCTCCTAGTCTACATAGGCTATGAGTTGAGTCAGCTCTGACACCATTTGTAATAATTCAGGACCTAATTAAAAAGACTAGTCAAAAGATATTATTTAAGTTCTTTGACCTTACATAAGCATCTAAAATCTTTCTAACAATAACTGATATGGGACTAACTATACATCTATATGGGTCCCCACATACTTTCTCTATTTAAGCTCTGGTGTCCTCGCCAAATTAAAAGTTCAAATCCATACATCCAGTCATAAACACCATGATCAGCCCATAGACAATCTCAATGAACCCGTGCTACTGTCTACATAGGCTATGGATCGGATCGGCTTTGATACCATTTATAATAACTTGGGATCTTATCCAAAAAAAATTAGTCAGAAGATATTATTTAGATTCTTTGATCTTATATGAGTTACCTAAGATCTTCATAGTACATAAGTAATATGCGACTAAATACATGCCTACATGAATCTTCACAGATAAGTATATTTGTCAGAAATAAGGGAGGGCATGCCGATGCCCATCCCAAGTGATAACTACATCATGTAGTTATCATAACTCCCTCTTGAAAAGAATTACTCCCAGACACTACCACTTGTTATAAAAAACGAGGACCAAATATGTGAGAAATCTTATTTCCCCTGCCATCTTTATCTGCCATCATTGAACCTAAGCGGCTCTTGGGTTGTGAGAGACGTCTCTTTTTCCACAGTAAATGGATTCCCAGCTACAAAATCATGGCATTCAACCATCAAAGTAGAACAGGATGATGAGGATCACAAGAAGAGGCCTAGAGCATATAACTCTAGCCAAAGAAAGATCCTAGAAACATTGACCACATGCTTTCATAAGGTAACTTCTTGATTAAATTTTCGATGACCATTTGATTTCCATCGGTGTCAAAAGCAATGACCAAAGTAAGAGATGTCCAAACTTTTCCAGGCCTATTCATCCAAGAGATCAAAAACCAAATGCGAATAAGCAAAATTATCCATTCAAGGCTCCAAGTACTAAAGGAGGTAACGTTATTATGAAACAAGAAAGCATAAACTTCATAACTAAAATCATAAGATCCTTATAAATGGAATTCCTATAATGAAGCCACTCAAATTTTGAACTGCACTCATGAGCCTTTCATACATGGAGATCAGCACGAAGCATCAAGAATGACAAACCTATATCAAAATTAAACCTTTGTCGCGGTTATTCAAACAGAATCTATCCAAGAATAATTCCCATCATCAGTTGCACCCAAACCCACCATAGAAAGACGACAGCCTCAGTTTATATAGCAAAACGAATCTTTTGACCCACTGAATTCGCCAGAGAATTCCATCAAAACCCCTATCATATAACAGCAATAGAGAAAGAGAGAGAGAGAGAGAAGGATCGAGAGAGAGAGAAGAGAATTGTAGACAGAGCGTCAGTACGAGAGAATGTGGGGAGATCTAGTGTTCTGGCGGGGTAGAGAGCGAAAGAGATCGAGAAAGCAAGATAGAGGGAGGGACAGGACGTCATACCTTCGTCGGATGCGATTCCCCGTAGAAGAAGAAGTCGGCGCGGGGCAGCCCGCGCCGCGAGGAGGGTAGGGCTTGGAGGAAGTCAGGAATCAAGATCGGAGAGATAGAAAGACGAGGGAGGGATCGGGTTAGGGGCGGGGGTCGAGCGAGTGAGGGACGTAAGTAGAGATGCGCACGCGCAGAGCGCTTGGGTTTCAAATTTTGAAAACCGCTTTTGTATGGCACCCCGGTAGCACGTGGAATTGTTTCTATCCGAAACTCCCGGTTGTCTGAGGGCGAGGTTTCAAATTGCCCAGAACGGTTTCGGATGTTTACTGTTACAAACTCTATCATCAGCATGTGCAATTCATTTGGTTCATTTTAAAGAAACAACAATTAAATTAATAGTTAATACTTTATATGCGATTAATGGATGATAGTAGCACCATGGTAAATTGGGATGCGTTAATCCTAAGTTCTTTTACTGTTTATAATTGTTTTGGCGTGCCGTGATCGAAACACACTACTATTTCTGCGCTTGCCACAACAACCATTTTGGCAGCATTTAATTATACATTTAGATTTTATTGATATTAGGTGCATATGTGTATCCCATAATGTTAATATTTTTAGAGAAACAATAACTCAATTAATGACATTAAACTTCCACAAGTACACCAAAGAAAAAGTATACAAAAAATATTTCAAAACAGATATATCACTATGACAAAGCTTTATATAATTATTGTTATTAACCATCATCATCCCCTTGTAGGAATCATTATTAACAACTATTCTATTGATGTGATTTTATAAATTTGAATTCGTATATTAGCTACAGATATTAGTTTGGAAATGATGATATTTCCAACAATATTGTTTTATCGTTTTTTTCTGCAAGTTCTCATTATGATGATAAATAACATTGGTTGTGATTTATTATGTTTTATAGCCAGAAAACTCAATATAGAGCTGAAGTGGGCAAAGACTGTTTTTTTTTTTATTATAGCAAATAATAGCTTTTTATATATGCAAAATAATAGCTTTAGAGTGGATCTATTATACACAGATATTAATGCTATTCAATCACTTGGATTACAAGTACCTAGAGTTGAGAGATTTTTCAAACCTTGAAGTTTATGCTGTTTCTAATTGTTTAAATTGAAGTTCGATATGAAGCTTATATTCCATCCAATATTTTGTTGCCAATTAGAATGTGAAATATTAATCATGGAGTTCCCCTAATTTATAACAAAATATTTAATAATTTAATAAAAATTGAGTTTAAAAATTAATATTATTGTAAAGAATGTTTTAAGTGTTCTACAAATAAAGAAAAAATTTAGTATCAAGAACTTTTATAAGTCATGGAAAGTTTATGCACAGATTCTTCAAAATAATATATATATATATATATATAGGTTCACTTTGGCTGAATTTCTAG
This sequence comes from Elaeis oleifera, assembly GCA_000441515.1. NCBI lineage: Eukaryota > Viridiplantae > Streptophyta > Magnoliopsida > Arecales > Arecaceae > Elaeis > Elaeis oleifera. The sequence goes on from KE504834.1 coordinate 913,536, forward strand.
AAATTGAGAACGAGCCATTTTTTTCTCCTTTCAACCAATGATATTCATTATAAACTGCTAAATTCTTTCATATACACAATAATCATTAAACAACTCTTAAGTATTTTATATGATTTGTCCTCAAATTCCTGTATCATAATTTCTTTATAGAATAATAAATGTTTACTTTTATGGCAAATAGATAAACCTGAATGAACTTTCTTTTCCAAAATATTATTTGTTGAAATAAATATAAGGCAAATCTCCTAAGATTTGCTTTTCCTCCGCATGTCTTAACTTAGTAATCAAAATCAAATCTCTAATAAAAATTAGAAAAAATTGTAGAAACAGATCTTCAACTTTCATCTAATTTTATTTACATTTTTATACTTTAAAAGTATCAAACTGATCCTTCTAATTATCAATATGTTTCAATATGGTCTAATCATCTATCTCCGTTAATAGAATAATGTCATGTGACCGTCACATTATATCATTATTTATAAATAATAAAATATCCTTATCTTCATATCCTCTCTCCTTCCTTCTCTCTAATTAATCCCCTCCTCTATCGCCAGCATACCTCTTTCTCCCTCGTTCTTTCTTCTCTCCTTCCTTGTCACTCATTTTTTCTCCTCCATAGCGGTTCCACTACAAAAAAAATAGTGTATTAATGATGGCTTTTAGCAACGGCAAACAATCCATCGCTAATAGTGCTTTTTACCAATGACATGTTACGACGAAAACCTATCTCGTTGCTAAAAGGGCCACCAATTATTAACAATAGCTTATTTGCTTATTAGCGATGACTTTATCATCGCTAATAAATTTAATATTAAATATTATCTATTAGCGATGGCTTTAGCGACAGAATTAACTGTCGCTAATAGTCTGCCCTAAAATCTCTCTCGATCCCCGATCGCCCTGTTCTCCATCCGCCGCCGCCCCTTAAACCACCATCTCCGTCCCCGATTTTCACCCTCCGCACCATTGGAAGCTACATCGCCGTGCTCGAGACCCTGTGCCACCATCCCCTCCTCAAATCCGATATCTCCACATCGGATCGATCGTCGCCGATCCCATACCGACCTCCCTATTCTTCCCTGTCTCCCACCTTTTCCTCAACGTAGCCGGACACTCATCGGAGACCTATCCCGATGTCTTGGCCTCCCCTTCCTCCTAGCCTCCCATATTCTTCCCCACCATCGTCCCCGCATCAGATTGAGAGTCTCCTCGCCAAATCCACCATCCCAAGACTCCCCCTTCTTCCCCACCGCACCGTCAAAACGTCGCCGCCGAAAGCTATCGGAAGCCGTCGTCCGCAGTCCCCCATCGCCTCCTCTTCTTCCCTGCACTGTCAGGTGACTTTGAGCGACGACAATGGCGATGGAGCCGTCGCCACACGCTGTTCCCTCCTCTTAATCTTTTAATATTTAAATATATATTTATCAAATTTATTTAAATTTATAATATTTGATGTAATTTGTGTACGGGAAGCACATTCTCGATCATTGGCAAGATCCGGACAAGCGCTGTTGCCGTATGAAACTTCGCATCCGGTAGTGCTATCGGGAGGTGGAACCACTCCGAAGAGCTCTCCAACGAGAGCAGCCCCACTGCCTTCGACTGCAATGATTCGAGTTTGGACCACCGCTGGATCGGCTTTGGCCCATTGATCTACTCCGATAGAAATAATATGGGCCGATCCAATTGGGTTCGACTAGCTTTGGACCTCATATTTAAAATTCTAGGGCCTAGACCCGGCTTGAAGCCTGAAAAATTTCGGACTGTGCTCAGATAGGAGTGTGATCCAGCCCAGGCCCAATTGCAACCCTATTGTAATGTTGCTCAGTACTTTGGGATCTCTAGGGTGGGATTTGCCATAGCCCACATATCGGTGTGCTAGGGCAACCTAGTCGTCTGACGCATCCCAAGTCCGTATGCACGAGACGTGCATCCCGATCCTCCATGTTTGCAATATTGCTCGGTACTTCGAAACTCCCTAATTAAAAATTTAAAATATTGTATTGCATAGAACTATAGATCCATCTTTTGCTTAATGTAGATATTCTACGATATCCGTACATTGATATATTTTGTACAATAAAGAATTATGTACATTGATCAATTGATTGTCCAGTATAGACAGTTTGAAAAATATAACTAATTCTATAAATCATTACAATAATCAAACAGTATGGTGAGGATTCGAAAGAAATTTTGCACATTGTTTTCTTTAGTTCTCTTCACACATCTTATGCTATGTGGGAAGAACTAAGAAAAATACTGCCGAAATTTTTTTCGACCTCTATTGCATATCGTTTGATTATTGTATTTGATCTATAGAATTAATAAAATTCTTGAATAGGATGGGATCTTCTATACTTATTAATTTTTAAATTCACAGTATGTTTGTATTCTATTTATTAATACATGTCATCCTTTATTTACAGTCATACTATCGATTCGAGACTCCTCAAGATGAAGAGATCGGCCATCGAACCTTCGAGGAGGTCACCACACGTCGACTCCGTGATGGGCTATACCACCTCAAGCAGTCCGCCATTGAGTCCTCTAGTTCCGAGTTACCATTGGACTGGAAGTCTTTCATGGATCACTGGATGCGAGGGGACGTCTGGGAGGCCCTTTATGACCAGTGGAGTAGTGAAGAGTACTCCGATAGACGATAGAGGATCCGATAAAATCAGGCCACCAGTATGATCCAATCAAGTACATCGATGGTTTTGTTGGCACACATATCATTGCAGATAGATTGATAAAATTTAACTTATATTAGTCTCATATTTAGTTGGTCATATGTTAGTTTTATTAACTTAATTTTTTATTTATTGTAGACACGATAGTTGGGTCATGTATCATGATAGCTGTAGTTGTAGGAGGCCATGCACCAATCTAGGAGGACCGATGATTATTTAGATTTTAGATCTAGATGGATTGCAATAAATAAATATTATTTATTAAATTTTTATATATACTTATATGTATAATAGCACTAATAAATTTTGAAACTGTATAGATGGATTACGCGGAGTACGTCGTAGGATGGCATGGTGAGGACCTATCCTCTTAGCCCCTTTTGACCTCGAGGGATGGCTCGAGCCATTGGAAGGGTTACTAGGAGCCGGGTCATAGGATTTGGACATAGCTTCGACCTCCAATAGCTCGCTGGTCTTCGACGTCCTCCTCTTAGGCCTCGACGATCTAGATGTGGGGTGATACACATGTCAAGAAGGTCGTGTAGAGGCTTTTTGCCAGCGACCCTAAAGCTTCCGGGACACCGTCCATGACACAGTAGTTTAGATTCTTTGAAATCTACATCTGCATGATCAATTGAGCTCATTGTCATAGCCATCACAGCAGATAAGTCAAGCAGTATTAATAATTTTTTATTATTTAAATTTTTTATTTAGAAGCTTCACATAGTTAGACTTGAGTCGGAAGAAGGAGATCTATGGATCAAAAGTCAATCTTCCTATCTGATGGATGGGATGGAAGTATAGATACGTCTGTATCATCGAATAAACATGTAGGAATAATCCGTTCGAGAATTGAAGGAGTATATCGAAATATACCCCTCCATGTCGGTTTAGGCTTAAAGTGAGAGGAAGGAATACTAGGAGGTCAAAATTCAATCTAACCATCCGATAGATGGACCGAAGGTGTCTATAGCTTTGTATCATTGAATAGAACATATAGAAACAATCCATTTAAGAATTGAAAGAGTACATCGAAATATATCCATCCGTACCAATTTAGACTTCAAACGAAAGGAAGTGTCTAGAGGGTCAAAATTCAACTTAACCATCTAATGAAGTATTGGCTGAAGGTGTCTATAGCTCCGTATCATCGAATGAAACGTATAGGAACAATCTGTTTGAGAATCGAAATAGTATATTAAAATAATTCCTCCGTAAAAATTTAAGCTTAAGATGTACCAATTACATTAGTTTTACAGTTTTAATTAATTAATTTAAATTATTAATAATATTTATTTTTTTCATTATAGGATGCTGGGACATCCAGCTCTCATCCACCTACTGCTGTAGAGGATGTACAGGAGCAGAAACAAGAGCAAGAAGAGGAGGACGATCTCCGTTGGCTTTTTTTTTAGTTTTGATATATTGTATTTAAAATTTAAGCAGTATTATTTGTACAATTTAATTTGATTTAATATATAATGTTAATTTTTATTTATGATGATGATAGTTAATTGTTAGTTGGTATAATATCCATAAATATAATTATTTATTAATTAAATTATAATATATTTAATAAATATAATTGTTAAAAATATTTTTTAAAAAAATATATAATTATTAGCGATGAAACTTCCATCACTAAAAGTATTAATGACGGCTTATTAGCGATGGAATGCCATCACTATTATATTTTTAAATTTTCTAATTTCAAATTTGAAAAATAGTATAAGCGACAAAGTATCGTCGCTAAATGCCATCGCTAACACATTTATTAACGACGACTCCTAAGCCGTCCCTAATAAGATGCTTTAGTATCGTCCTTTTTTTCGATGGCTTTTTAGCGACGGTTGTGCATTGCTAATAGAATTAGCGACGGCATTTTGTTTATTAGTGACGACGTTTGGCCGTCATTAATAATGAATTTTCTTATAGTGCTCCCTTCACCTCCACCCATTCCTTCACTTTCTCCTCTTTTTCTCATCTATTTCTCCTTCTCATCCTCCTCCTCTAAGCATCCCATAAATCATTTTCCTCTACAACAGCCCTTTCTACCTCCGATCCTTCTCATCGACAATCCATCCTTCTCTTTTCTTTCTCCTTTATCCTCTTCTCCTTCTTGTCCTTGTCCTCCTCTAATCCATTCTTTACTCTTCCTTTCTCATCCATTTCTCCTCATCCTCTTTCTTCTTCAAGTCCATTCATGAGCCTTACTCCTCTACTACGGCCTCCTCCACATCTGCTCCTTATTGACAACCTATGCTTCCCATTCCCTTTCCTCCTCATCCATTTCTCTTCTATTTTTCTTCTCCATGATGACTCCCTCCACCTCCTCCAAGCCGTCTATAAGCCATCCCCTTTTATAACGGCCCTTCCACCTCCGTCACTTCTCACCGGCAACTCATTTTTTCTTTTTCTTTCTCTTCTCCTTTAATACCATTTATTGGTAAGTGAATGAAAAATATCTAGAAGAGCTAGTTTGACACTTTTTAAAATATGGAAGATATAAATAAATTAAATTAAAATTGAAAAATATTTTATAATTTTTTAAAAATTATATCATATCTTAGAGAATTTACAAATGCACATGTGAAGATTATTTATACATCTTCTAGCACAAGATCACATTAATTTAATGTAAAAATGAAACATATTGTTACATATATATCCATGTATTCCAATCAAAAGAATTTAATTTATTCATACAAAAACATTCATGATTGGTAATTAGCGTCAAATAATCCGAGAGTGGGAAGCAGAATTGATGGCTTAGATTGCACTAAGTCATAATGAAAATAAGGACAATATCATAATTATTCGTTATGCCTAAGTTCCATTTTGTTGCTAAGAATCATAATTAGCCTGCAAAAGTTCAACCATCATTGTGTACTTACATCTTGATTCTCAAAGCACCAAAGAGCTTCATAGTGACATTACAACTATTTTTTAGCTTCTTTCTTAGTGTTTGATAAATCTTGATGACTCAATATATAAATAATTTTAGTATAAAATTTATAAAACATTTTCTCCTCGCTGCTATCATGCTTAAAAAGGTACCCAAGCAAACTTGAGCACCAGTAACTAAGACACACCACTATCCCGACCATAGTTAAGATCATATATACATTAACATAAATCTTATAGTTTCTAATATGAAGATTGATATTGTAGATCCTTAAACTGTCCAAACCACAGCAACTATAGCTAACACAAAAGTGCAATGATGGAAAATTCTCTTTCCACCGACAAAAACTTGGTACTATTGATTCCTGATCCCATAATTAGTGAATTTCGGCAGACACTACCACATCATCCTATTATTAGGCATCACATACTATTAGGAGGTAGTATTTTCACACCAGATTACTAAATGGAAATATATGAAATTATCATTGTTTGTCAAAATACCCTACTTATATTATATTAACATATTGTAACTATATGCTTATATTAATTATCTACATTTATAATTAACATATTAATTATAACATATTAGTAAGTATATTAATCATATATCATTTATTATAAGTTAATAAATAT
>KE504834.1:973333-990454 GCA_000441515.1 Elaeis oleifera
AATATTAAATGTTATATTAACATAATACTAATATATTATAAATATTATAATATTTATTAATATAAATATTATATTATATTAATATGAATATTAGGATAACAATAATATAACATTATATTAATATTTATAAGGATAATATTTAAATAGTATTTTAAGAATTTGTATGCTTTATAATCATATATTTGCAAAATCATCATTATTTTTATTTACAATCTTAAAAAGATATTTTTGAAAGAAAAAAGGGTCATCAATTCTATCCCCTGGAAAGTTTCAAAACTCACCTCCTTCATAGATTTCCACTTTTCATGAAATGTGATAAATATCTTTTCATGAAAAGAGCTTTTTTCATTCTCTCTGCTCTTAAAACTCCAACCAAATAAGAGGACTCTTCTCCACTTCTTAACAATTGCTACTTCTCCTCGCCACTTCTCGTGAACCAAACGAGTCCTTAGTTATTCGGTAGAAGAAATTATGGATACATTGGGTTTGCATCCATAATCGAAATGAATTGAAATAGAAATTAAAATGGTCATATCTCTCGATGCATTTGATTTAGGATCGCAATCAAAATTAAAAGGAGCTTTGAATATTAGGAAGAGTAGAAATTAGATTTTAGAAGTTTGGACATTCTCGTTCCTCCTTGAAACCAAATATGAATGAAACTTCTCTCAATCAAGCGATTGGAATAAGAATTATTCTTATTTCCGCTCTAGAGTCCAACTCTTTCTCACCAAACATGCCTTGAAAAGATCCGGCAGAGGTTGTAAATACAAGCTACCCCTAACAACTAGGATAGAGCACGAGATTGTATCTTTGACACCAAAGAAGGATTCACCTTCCTGTGAATCCACCATTGGACTATTGGTCGACCGTCGACCTATGTGGTGGGTTATCTAAATGTGGATTCATGCCAGGGAAGGTGAATCCTTCTTTCTATAAAAGATACATCCTCACCGCTAGAATAACAAGTTCAGGTTAAGAGCTAACTTCTTCCCAAAAGAAAAAAAAACTAACTAAAATTATTCTAAAACAGAAGGATAAATGAGTTCTTTGGTCTCCTTCCACTGTTAAAAATGCAGAAAATTGGCCCTACTCTAAGTCTATTATGCATGGATAATCTAATTGTGCATCCAATAGTAGAGATTGGGATGGCAATGGATCAAGCATAGGTTATGTAAGTCATTATCCATATCCATCCTGTACTTGTCTCAAGATGAAATAGGGTGAGTAGAGCCTCGAGTATGGAGTAGGATGGATGGAGTTAGATGGAGCAAGTTGGATGAAATTATAAAAAAATATTTTCTTTTGTATACAAATCTTTTTTTTTTTTGTTCTCAGGGAGGTAGGGCTAAGATTGAATCGGATACCGATTGGATATTAGTATTATCTATATCTATATTTATTTATTTGATGAATACAAATATAGATGCAGATGCTAGTCAAATGAAAAAATTCATATCCATATTTGTTTAAACATATATGGGTACAAATAAGATACTAAAAGTATAGATATAAATACGACATAAGTTGGATATTTTAATTTTATAACCACAAAATCAAAGATATTATTAAATGGATAAGAAATCAAGTTAATAGCATATTAATATTTATATTTATTTTACTTAAAAATTCATGAATATTATATAAAATTAATAGGATGATAAATAAAATCGGATATTCGGATACGAATGACGTAGTTATCTATCCATATCTATATTTATCTTTTTAACGAATATAGATATGGATACAAATATCAGTTGGATGCTCAAATTTTTATCTATATCTAGATAATTTTTAAATAAAATAGGTATGAATGGATATATCCAATAACTTTCTTGTAGAGTGGATTTGTGAAGAGGTTATATTTATCCGTCCAGAGTGGGCTTTACCATTTTTTGTATCTATTTCTGCAGTAAGTTGGGTAAAACCTGTCCTATTGAAATGGGCCGAATCTTGTATCCGATAAGGTAGAATAAATTGTCACCTTTAAAATGGAGATCATAAATAAAAATCCAATCCTCTTAAGTTGGAATCCAATAAACACCTTGTGTTGTATCTCAAGCATTTTTAATTGGTAGAATGATAGTCATGTATCAAATCCGCCCTTCTTGTGCACTATTCATGTTAAATGCTAGTATATTACAAATGCCCTCGATTACAAGGTCATCAAAGAATTTGTAATATACTTTTACCAAAAAAAAAGAATTTGTTATAGAGAAGGCACCTCTCCGCTCCTTTTAATCATGCTTTACGAAGAAGCTACTCCGAGCAAACTCTAGATATAAAATGGTGTTCATCATCTGAGAAACCCCTCCCCCTAATTACCCCAAGATCAATTTTGATGACAGAACGAAGGATAGAAGAGAAAGAGGTGGAGCGCTGTTTATCATCAGGGGCCCGAACTTTGACTTCATTGTCGTGGGAGGCTGCCACTTCTTCGAGGTCACGATTCCAGATGGAGCCACGATACTACGAGCAAATTGCATTATCCTTGAGAGGGATCCAACTATGGTTATTGGATGGGCGTCAAGACCGCGTCTCCAGGGAGTCCATCCACTTTTCAAGGATATTTAGGCTATGATTAGAAGACTTGAAGACTTCCAGACGGCCTCTGTCTACTGTGAGCTGAACGGTACAACTGACCGGATAACTTTGTAAAGAGCATACCGGAGATGCCAGATGGAAGACTCATGCTGTCCTTCCATCCCAATATTGGGATATTTATTTTTGATTTTATTGGATGCATCCATTCTGAAATTGTATGATCCATTCAACCTGGGAAAAAAGCGCTACTCCTCTTGGCCGGTAGCGAACAGGGAGGACCAAACATAATGTAGACATTCGATAGAATCAAACTGATATTTAACCATAGAAACAACATTAAGAAACAAAGATAGATTAAAGATAATAAAACAGTAAATAACGTTTTGCGTCACTTGTTTAGAGATATCGGCGTTATCCATGCCCACCTATTTCCCATCCAACAAAAATCAAAGAGGTTCGCAGTCTTTATGTCATTTTGCCCGCTCAATCGAGTGGTTTCCCCAAACACAAGACCGCATCCATCATCTTTACGATCCGAGTCGCCGGATTTCAGAGCTTCGGGGCGACGATCTTCATCTTTCCTCGTCGCCCTCCTCCGTGAGCCCCACCGCTCTACAGAGCTTCTGGAACGTCCCCATCCGGATCGACGCGTAAACACTTCCGTTCCATTTCCTCGCCGCCAGCTCCTCCCCCATCCTCACCGCCGCCTCCATCGTCTCGGCGGCGTTGCCGTGCACCCAATCGACGAGTCCCTTCTCCTTCGCCTCCGTCGCCGGAATCTTCGCCGCCCGCAGCACCACATCCCGCAGCGCCCTCGGATCCCCGATCTTGGCCCGCATCAGCGCCATGAAGTAAGGGGGAACGGCAGGCCGATGTCGAGCTCGCTCATATATAAAAACCCACGATCGCCCTCATCGCGACGTAGTCATGGCAGATCGCCAGCATAAACCCCGCGGCGGCGGCGTGACCGGTCACGGCGGCGATCGTCGGCATCGGGAGGGACATCATGTCCGCCACGATCGGTCTGAAGAGGGCAACGAGGGAGCCGAGCCGCTCGCGGGCGGCGGAAGGGGATCCGGCAGCGTTGGCCCAGGCGAGGTCGAAGCCGTTGGAGAAGAACGGCCTCGGCGGCGGTGACGAGGGCGGCACCGCGGACGGCGGCCGACTCGACGCGGACCCGGGCGAGGGTGGATCGGATGGCGGCGATGAGATCGTGGCCGAGGCGATGCTCGCCGTCGCCGGTGAGGGTAAGGACAAAGACGCGGCCGCGCTTGTCGAGGGAGCACATCCTTTTTGGTATCGTTTCCGTGGGTAGTGGGTAAAGCTGCTAGTTTCTATAGCATTGGTTTAGGTGACAGAGATATGGTCTGTACATAGGAGCGTATAGAAATTTCTATACGGGAGTGAGATCTTCCGTCCACGTTCGCTTGCTGAGCGATCGCGTCCGGTTGTGCACTGGTGTCAGGCCAAACGGACAAAGCGACGGACGAGATTGCCGGGTCTCTTCTGGAACGTGGGAGGTCGCGGGAATTGAACGGATCCGCTGCAAGTTGAATTGGAGGATTGATTTAGTAGGAACGAAATATATCGCCACGTAGATCAGATATGTCATTGCGTTTTTTTATTGTGCCGCGTTGAACAAGAATAGCTTATGTGAGCGATGGGTGCTTTGTAGTCTTTTACCGCTATTAGACTTATATATCGGGTTGGCACCGAGTCAACTTACGGCACCTACTTCTAATCTGTGTGGAACCTGTGGATGAGCACGGTTGGTGAGTCCAAGGCAAGGAAGGTACCACGTCAAAACACGCCGTCTGATTTATGAACTTTGTATTATCTTTATTTCGATGAAATCTGCATCACTATTCTCTTGTAGGAAGATTCATTCCCATCAAAGACATCGATATTTTGAGAACGAAAAAAAAGATATTTATCTGTGACCATATAAAAGCGGACGTGAATAAACATAGAAATGTTGATGGTAAAATATATGTAATTTTTATTTTTTTAATAATATAAAATAATAATAATAGCAAATATATTTTTGTTTGATTTTTTTATTATTTTTTAAAAAATCAAGAAATAGAAGCCATGCTAACAAGTTTAGGTTTCTTATGAATACATCTATCTATGTACATGCGCATGGAGCTGGCAAAATTTGTCTGAAGTACCTGACAAATTCTGTTTGCACGAATCACGAAACTCAAAATCAGGAAAAACATATCATATACAGCTAATGCCAAACCATTAAGCAAAATAAAATGTGATTCATGCGGTGCAGTGTAGATCGGCCATTGGACGTCCATCATGCTATGTTTATGAGAAATACAAGTAATTGTTTCAACGTGGAGCCTTGCTTTGATATTAGAATCATCGCATCTTTTCTCTGGCTTGTAGATCCCATCCACATCATTGTAGATATTATAATCGTGCTCATACACCAACCATTCCCAATATCGATCACATCGATCGTACTCCACCAACATCATCCATAAAAGCCCATTACTCTTCCCATCATGATCTACATACACACCCAGATATTTTCCCGTGGCAATGATTTTTCTCCTTCTCCCCTGTTAAACTTCCCATCCTGCAAAAGAAACCATTCCAACCCCAAGCATTTCCCTTCCACATCCACTCACCTCTCTATTCTAGCCAAGCAGCCCCTACTTCCCTTTCCACACCCTTTTTTGTTTATGTGGTACATTCCACACTCTCTTTAAAATATCAGAATAATGAGTCATTCCTTCCTTCAAATATAATTTATTCCACACATCCTTTTGGGTTCCCTCGTCATCTGTCAAAATTTCCCTTCTTCCAAATTAGAACATAATGGTCAATCCTTGCAACCTTCAGCCAAAAGTTCAATTAAAACCCCTTCTCTCTGCTTGTTCTCCAGCCTTCATTGCTATGGCGTTACGACTAATCCGATAGACGAGCTCCAAAGCGGACCGCACCGAAACGTTAAATAAAGGGCGAGAAAAAAATCGTCGCGATACGAATGCAGTGTGATACGATGACGGAGAGTGAGGCACGCGGCGGAGCGGAGCAGCCACCTCATCCTCCGTGGCCGACGACGCCGGCGACACGTGCGCCGCCAACGCCCGAGGCCGCCAGCGCCGTTGTCGTGACGGCGAGCTCCGCTGAGACCGAGGCTTGTGGAGCGGACGCGTCGGTGGGAGCGGGAAGGTGATGGTGGTGGAGCGTCGGCCGGCGGAGGGGAACGGGAGGCGGGCGCGTGTGTGGTCATTGAAGTTGGGCGCAGCGGCGGAGGCGCGGACGACGACGGGGATTGGGAAGCGGAAAAGGTGTGTAGGATCTGCCATTTGAGTCCGGATCGGGCGGAGGATGTCGCGGAGCTGATCCAGCTTGGGTGCGGGTGCAAGGGTGAGCTCGAGATCGCTCACCGGCACTGCGCCGAGGCGTGGTTTAAGGTCAAGGGTAACAGGTATTGCTGATTAAGTTCCTGTCTATTCCTTAGAAGTCAGATTTCATCGTTGTTTAATGCTGGAATGTTGATTGCTTGGGTCTATGCTTGACTTAATTTACTGATTTGATCTCTTCAATGTCGACTTTTCCGAGTTTAAGCTCGATCTGAAGGGTTTGTGGTGATTTCTACAAGAACCAATTTAAGGAGATTTGCTGATGTTTAAGAGTAGTGAAATAAATCGAAACCCTAGATTCATGTTAAAGTTGATAGCTTGTTGTTTTTGAGGTGTCGGCGGCCTAAGCTATCGGTCTTAACCTTCTTTCTAGCCTTTGATCTTTGACTTCGTTTCAACTAATCCATTCTCTGTCTGTCTCTCTGCTAATTTACCTTGTCAAAGCATCTTTGTTATGCTTCTATAAGTTATCCATTTTTATGTCCTCATTGACTTTCTGACTTCTTTGTCTATCGTGTGAGACATGCACAATTTGTAGTCATAAAGAACATGCCAAACAAAGAAATAAGGAGAGTGGGTAAGAGATAGTCAACAGAATTACTTCGTTTCTTCCAATGATAAGCTCTGGATTTAATTGCAGAAACATCTGCACCCAAAAAAGACAACAAGAAAAAAATTCGGATAAGCATTACATGTGACAAAATCACAGTTATGTTACTCGGAGGACATACATATATAATTTTGCAAATGATTGCATGAAGCAAGAGCTAGAAGGTAGAATTATTCTAATTACAGGAATGAGGAAACATATTTTTGTTAGTGTCAGCTGAGTAAACTATGCCGACAGGTTAGAAGGAATAATTTATCAATCAAGGGGTTGGAATGTAATTTCTTGATTGATATAAATTATAAGCATTCCCACATCTAGCTGTTATTTTCATTCTGCTTTTTTGGAAAACCAAAGATGATGGAAGCTCTACAGGAAGTAAGGCTTTTATATGCCGATGAAATCTCTATAGTAGTGTCCATGGTTGTCGATCGGACTTTGATGCATTAGAGCCTTAAGTTGCTAACTCTCATATGTGCTCTGATTTTTTGGTTTCTAACTTCATTTTTTTCTTGTTGATGTTAGAGTTACCTCAACATCTTCATCTCTTCCCTATACCTTTATTTATGCGCTTATTTTGATGCTTAAGTTTCATTGCATATAATATTTTGACATTTGCCTATTAAACGAAACCATCATGGCATGTTTGAACTTTTAATTTGAACTTTTTAAGCCTTTCTTGTCTTTCCTTTATTTATTACATGAGCATTTACAACCCTATTTTATTCATCAATTGCAGCTAATGGTATAGTTATGAGTTATCATTTAGCTGCATTTCATGCAGTTCGCCTCACCCTTTTGCTTGTTTGGATGTATTCGGTCCCATATCTTTGTGCTTAATTGCCTAACACTAATTTATCACCAGCTTCTTTTGTACTCTAATTTGATTTGTATTTTATCTACACGAAATACACTATGGACCCCCTCTCCCCTCAACTTCATCTTGATCATTATGAAAATCGAGGTTTCAAATCCTGTGGTAACAGGGTGTCTATCCCATCCTGTCCCGACGGCCGTCTCCCTCTACTATCCCTATAGAACCATCCATCTCTCTCCTCTTCTTCTTTCTTTTTTTTCTTATTCCTTCCTTCCTTCATTTCCTTTTTCTTTTTCTTCCTTCCTTTCTTCTTTCTTTTCCCTTCTTTCTTTCTTTCTTCTTTTTTCCCTTTTTTTTCTTTCTTCCTTTAGGAATAAGACAAGACAGCCAGGATGCCCCCCATCTCGTTGAGATTTAGAAAAGATGGGCATCCAGCTGGGACTTATAATCGTAATAAAAATGTTTTAAGTTTTAGGCTGATAGTAACTATGGCATTATCCATGCAGCTGTCTGAATTTTACCAAGTGATTTACATTGAGAATCAAGAGTATACCCTTTTAAACTCATAAAACTAGAAATTGATTAACCAGAGACTGGGTATGTGCAATGGCTCACTGTTGCCATTTTGTATGAAACATAGGCATGTCACAATGCTTGATGTTTAACACTTTTTCATTGAAAATTGATGAAAGTTCTTTTGAATCAGTGGAAGTGTGATTTCATTCTTTCCTGCAAATGAATTACACCAGATAAATATCGGTGCAACATTTGTGTTAGGAAGAAGTTGTAGATTTGTGAAAGCGATCTGCCTACTGTCTAGTCCTAATAAACTTATGAATGTTTGAAAGGTGCTTTAGTGATTGTATTGATTCCTTAACAGTTAATGTGCTTGATTTTCTATAGTTAATCATGCCTCTTAACTTCTGTTATGGAAGTTTAACCTGCTATTAAGTGAAATGTTGTCTTTGAATCTTCATATTGGCATTTGTAATTATATTGCAAGTTGTGTAGTAAAGCAAAACTACAGATTAGTTTTCAGCTAATTTGGTGGACTATATATGCCTCAAGGTGGTCATTTATCTAGATAATTTTGTAATGCTGTGTGATGTGCCTAAAGAGAAAACCGGGGCGAAAGTGCTCCTTGCAAGACAAGATTTTGTTAGTTGTATTTTAGAATGGTGAATATTGGACTTCTACTCTAGCAGGATAAACTTTTCGTGGGTATTAAGGATGACTTTTTATGTTGGCTTGCTATTTGATACTTGTTAGTGGCTTTCAATAAATTATATTGTCTCCTCAGTAAGCCTTCTCTACTCTTCATCTAATTCAGGTTAGGGTTTGACATGAAGTTATGGAATGTTGGCATCTGGAGGAACCTACTGTTCAGTACTATTGATGTTGTCGTCGTCATCGTTGCCATCATCATTATTAACATAATTTTGGATCATAATCATGATAATGCGCGAAAACTTAAAAAAATGATTCTTTGGACAGTATCAAGGAAGAATGGTATAACAAATGTTTTAAGATGTATGGGGCAGTGATGTTAAGCGTAAAGAATGGAGAGATCTTCAGTCTTGCAGTTATGCATCTATTTTTATCTTTTGAATATTTTCCTTCCTCTTATAGAGGACAAATACTTCAAGATTTCCAACTACTGATTTAAACAAATTATTAGTCTGAACATGTTGATCAGTAGCTTCCGCTAAAGGGTAGCATTACTTTTTATCTGAAATTAATCTTATATTAGGTGATCTTCAGTAGTTCATTATACCTATATTTACGAGGAGAATGATGATAGAGAGGGCTTGTGCGATGTGCTTGAAGGTCCTTTATCGATTGCAAGTTTGCAAGTTTGTTTGAAATGTTGTCGAATATACACTTAATATAATGGAGAGTTATTTTACAGATTTAACGACATCGCACAGTTGATTTGCCACAAGTAAGCATGGTAACCTATATATGAAGGCATTTTGTATTTATTAAACTTTATTAAAGATTCATCCCCGATGGCATTGTGAACATTTTTTTGCCATTCATTTTATGCCAAAGGCCATATTTTTCCATCATAATGAGTTTCAGTGCGTTGCTACACAACTTCCATGCTTTTGTTCTAGCTTTCTCAAATTTCTGCTGTACCGGTCTTGGACCTTTCACCCAGAAACAGGCCCCTTGGCAGGAGGTACTCTCTGAATTGGTTGCCTCTGACCGAATCATCTCAGCCAGCCAATTTATCTCTGTGGATATTGTACATGTTCTTGCATGTAACTTTATTAAGATGATTGTTGTATAGATAAGAATGTTCCAAATTTTTGGGGCTAAAAACTGGGCCTAACGGTATTGGAATTGACTAGAAATAGATGTTAGAGCTGCATCAAAGTGGGTTTAGATTTCAGGTAGTGGGCAATTGACTAATATGGCACAAACGTTTTTGGCAAAAATCTGAGATAAGGCTTTAGCACAGTGAAGGATCAGATTTCTGTTGAATGGTCAGGAACATGAAAGGATGACTTGAAGGACAAGAAAGAAGAACAAAAAGGAAGTTCCGCTGAAGGATCCAACTTGCATAACTTAGAGATGAAGCCAACCTAGATAGTTGACATAATGAGGCAAGTCTTGTTGGTTAACATTTTTGGCCCTCAAATTGAGGTTTGCTTAGTTTTCTTTCTTTCTTTGTTTTCGTTGTTTTTTTTTTAAAGTCTAAAGTCCTACTTCATATGTCAGTTTCCTATACTTGATCTTAGCCTTATCATGTAGGCATTGTCTCACTGGTATTGGATCACCTTATGGATCCATTGAGGTTTGAGAACTTTTCTTACTACCATCAATACATCATTTACCTTTGTCAATTGGTTCTGAATTCCTGATTGATATGACTTTTGTAAAGAGACTAATATGGTTAGTGAATTTAAAGATTGGCTGGTGGGAGGGAGACCTGCTTTTCGCATGACTTGGGACCCAGCATGGAAGCAACTTGTTAAATTATCTTGTATGTGTAAAGAATTGAGATGAACAATGCAAGGCTAGCTGTGGTAATAAGATAAATGATCCAGTCTTTTGAAGAATGGAGCATAAACCTGAAAGCCAGATTGAAAATCCAGCCAGATTTTAGCACAGTTTAAGATGTTTAGCTTGTTAACGTTGATTAAACTTTTTCTCATATCTTGTCTGAGTATCTTGTTAAAGTAAATGCTAACCATATCTCAGATGGCATTAAACTGAATAAATCTGCTTCTGATTATGATGAAGGTACTGTGAAATCTGTGGTGCAATTGCTAAAAACATCACTGGCGAGGAAGACAGCAGATTCATGGAGGAGTGGCATGACAGGAGGGTGTTGAGCAGCAGCAGAGACTCCTCTGGGAGGGGTGGTTGTTGGAGGCGTCAACCCTTCTGTAATTTCTTAATGGCTTGCCTGGTAATAGCATTCATACTTCCATGGTTTTTCCGTGTAAATATGTTCTGAAACATGGCACCTGCTCCACAATACCTTGGTCACGGAGAATCAGAACTTGACAGTATCTCTCATGCTTGCCTTTCAAGGGTGGAAAGATGGTTGGGATTATATATACAAGTCATCAGTGAATTTGCTTTGCAGACTGGCTTATGTGCGGTGCCTCTGGAGCGCCTGCACTTCAAAATCTCTTGGGTCTTAGCACTCAGTTACACGATGGCAGGCAAATTGGATAGATCCACTCAGTTTTTCCTTTGGTATTTTGGAGATTTGTGAGTTGATTGTCTTTGGTTTCCTGGTTGTCCCTTTTTGGATATAAGTGATCTACAAACACTTAGATTTGAGTAATATTGATAGAGTAAGTCTTTTGATTACTTATGTTTGGTGTCCTTTTTTATTAATTTTTTGAGCGACCTTATAACTTGAACATCAAAACGTCTTATGTGATCAGGTGTACTACATTTTTGTATATTATAGTACGAACTCCATAGACTGCCTTCTATGTAGTAATTCTGTATATTATCTCCTGAGATGTGTATGCATGCGAACAGGATGCCTCGATGATAGTTCAAACGGGATGTACTGCGGCATACAAGGCTTCGGAATAACAGCCGTTAGTGAAATCATCCTTTGATTTTTTTTTTTCCCCCAACTCGGGGACTCGAGAGTGGATAAACTTTTGTAAAAGAGGAGTGCTGGAGCTGTGCAGTCTATAGTGATTCCGGCCCATGTCACTATGGGTGTCGGGTATGGAGGTCTTTCTGTCTATCTGAGAGCAGTAATGGCGGATCTTTATTGTTTTTTGGGAATGAGCTATCACGGCAATTTGATATTGGATGGATCTGGAAGGTCGAAGTACACTCACAAGTGAGTCTCTTCCTTTGAGAGGTTGCATGGACACGGCTTCCAACCAGGTCTCTCCTAAGAGCGAGATGCATGCACATTCAAGTTATCTGTTCGGTTTGTGGCAGGGAGGAAGAAACTGTTGAGCATATGGTCGAGCTGTATAGAGTTTTTTTCTCGGGAGGTGATTATGGTCCAGGAGTTCTTGGAGCAGTTGAGGTAGAGTGCGGGTTCTGGAGCACTAAGATCGGTTGGCATTCAGATGGTTTATATTGCTCAGTAAAATCTGGCTTAGTAGGAATATTCTAGTGTTTGAAGTCAAGAGATGTCTAACAAGATTATTCTGAAGAAAGTTCTAGTTTTGATTGTTGATGTGATTGATGTGGCTTCAAGTCTTCAGATATTTGGGACTTTCAAACTGCTCAAGTGGCAACTTGAGTTCATCATTTGAGAGCTTCCTTCTTCGAGATTTTTTAAGGTCAACTTCGACAGCAGTGTCAAAGATAGGAGTGGTGGGTTGGTTTCATTATCCGTGACTTCATATCCAGACTTGTTGCGGTTGGGGTACTCATCTCTTTGATCCATTCGTTCTTTCTCCGGAGCTCCAAGCTACATGGTTTGGGATTATCTACGTGCGTCGCATTTGTTGTGTGCTGATCATCTGTCTATTGAGGATGACTCTGCCGCTGTAGTATCTTGGCTTCAGCGATGTTTGCGTAGAGATGCTAGTCACTCCTTACTGCATGGCATAGCATTCATGTTGTTTTTCTACTTCATTATCTTTATCGATGATTTGTCTAAGTATGGGTATGTGTATCTGATGAAGGATATGCGCATTTGCCACCCGCCTTCCTCTTTGCTTCTCAGCTCCTTTAAACCTTGTACGCCATAGTGGTTTGAGGTTATTAATTTGTCATCCTTTTCGGTTTTGGATGTCATTGAGCCAACCCATCACTGCCCTCTGAGCCCGAATGGGATACATAAATAAAAATTTTTGTGCACCACAGATGGTATAGAAATTCGATACGAAGTATATTACTTTATATGATTGGTCCATATAGTTATCATTAATGTCTGTAATTTTATTTTTTTATTTAAAAATTTTGTACGACGAAAACATTTTTATCTTTTGAAAAAATTATAACATCCTATTGCATATTATGATTTCCTATATATAGAATATCATAATATGACCTAAAAATTATAACATCCTATACATATTATGATATCCTATGTCAAATTATGACTTTGCATGCAGTATATCATAATATGATCCTGGATATCATAATATAGCCCTGGATACCATAATATGAAAGGAAGATTTTTGTCTAACTACTTTCCAATGCGCATTTAATGCATGCAATTTTATTTTTTGTTTGAAAAAATTGAATGACTAAAATACCCCAATATTTTGAAAGAAATTATGATATTCTGTGTATATTATGATATCCTACATTACATTATGATATCCCGTGGACAAAAATTATGACTTTCTGAACACTGGATGTCATAATATGGACATAGGATGTCACAATTTTTTTCAAAAATAGGGATATTTTGTCATTCAAAATTTTAAACGAAAAGTAAAGCTAGATGCATTAAATGCATATTAGAAAGTAGTGACTATATAAACTAATTGGACAAGATGGTGCACTTCATGTCGGATTTTTTATACTGCCCACGGTGCATAAAGAATTTCCTTACGTAAATTAAAGGTGGCTGTGAAAGAGGGCCGTAATATAAGAAAAATACTTTGTACACCGCATGCGGTGCAATAAAATTGATGTGGAGTTTACTGCACCATCTCAATAGATCACGTAGCTTCCGCTTTCCAACGCTCATTAAACACCTGCAGTTTCATTTTTGGTTTGAAATTTTGAACGACGAAAATGTTTCTCTGTTTTAAAAAATTATGACATCTCATGATCTGTTATAACATCTCGTGGCCTATAACGATAACTTGAAGATATATTATGACTTTCTGAAAATAAGAAATCATAAAGAAAAAAATATTTTGTTATTAAAATTTAAATAGATAGATATTTTATCATTTAAATTTAATTAAAATTAAAATTGACGCATTTAATTCACGTAACTGACATATTTAATTTGTGTGAGAAAGTATGGCTATGTGGTTCGGGGCGATGCACTATCATTGCACCGCATGTGGTGCACAAAGAATTACTCGTAATATAAATCGCATTAAAATCAGAAAATTAATGCTTTCAGGCCGTTTAAGTATAGAGTTGATTATTGGCTGGGCTGGGCTGGGTTCGGACCAGGCTCATTCCAAATTACTGCACCACTTTCCAAGCCCAGGCCCGGCCTACAAGCCTCCTTCTAAGCCCAAGCCCGCTGCATACCATGATTCGGGTTTCTGGGCCAAGCCTCGGGCTTCGCTAAAGACTTTATTATTATTATTATTATTTTTAAATGCTTTGTTGGAGTGGTGGGCGATGGCTGATGGCGTGGTGGCCTGATGAGGTGGTGGTGGTTGTTGCCAGATTGAGGCAAGCAGGAGGCAGGGAAGAGGAGCTAAGGAGGCGGGGAAGAGGCAAGGAGGAGATGAGGAGAAACCACGAAGGCACCGCCCCTCCATCCCTAAGTTCCCAATCGCAATGAAAAGAGTCAGCTACTATAGATTAAGATGTAAGGGATGGGATAGAGAAGTAATAATGGAAATCATTAAGGATACTTAAGATAATAGATAATATATTTATTAATTTAATATTTATATAATTGGGTTCAGGTTGGATTGATGTAGATTCGAGTCTGATCTGTTTAAATGACGTGCTTGAGTTTTAAACTTGATCCGGCCATTGGACTGAAAACTCAAATCCATGCCCGTTACCAAACGTGCCTGGCTCGGGCGTACGGGCGGCCCAGATAATGAGGAGGTTTAGCCGAATGAACCGCACGCGTACCCACCTGTACGTCTTCCACGTGTCCTTTAGCAGTTTTCGGTCAAAAGACTAATCACATCTCAGCTCTGACAAGTCTCCCGAGCGGAGGAACATTAATATTATATTATTAACCAAAAAAAAAAAGTCGTTTGCCCTTATTTTCTACAGTTGTGGATTTGGAAGCATTCTCACAACCTGATGATAATGCTGTCCGGAGAAATTATTGCATGGACCGGGACAAATCTCGAACCATTTGCGCGGTGGGTGACGCGCAACAGGAAATTGGTGAAATACAGGGCTAACGTGGCGTGTTATCCACCGTGAGATTTGGCATGATCAATTAGATCTGATTCAATTAATAATTAAACTATCGTAAGAGTGCCGCCGCAGTTGCAGACTTTCAGAACACCTCTTCGTAAATTCTGAAATATATATCTATTTTTGACGTAAATGAGTTAGCGAAGATCGAACTCAGGAGGTTTTTTTTCATTGATGTAACGTAGATAAGTACAATTTTTTAGATCTATTATAATTTAGAAGAGTAAGAAGTAATCAATTTCAAAGTTCAGATTACTTCTCTCAGGTTAGATACAGAATTCATGCAGTTTTAAAATAGAGAGTTCATACAGGTTTAAAAACAGAGTTCCAGCTTCAGATTTGGCGAGGCATTTCAGATCTCTGTTTGCAGGTTTGTTTTGTATTGTAACTTGCCGGGTTGTTCTTTCAGTTGATGTCGCCCTGTATTGCTCAACAATTTGATAATGTCCAACTGGTCTCATGCCTCGTTCGATCTACCCGTGGGTGACGCAACCTGAGTTCTGCCCAGAAGCTCCCTCATACAGTCGCTGATTTGCCGATCAGCAGAAGCAGGTTCTGTAAAGAGATGTTTGGTCCAAAGAGTGTAGAGCCTTGCAATTTGAATGACTACGGGTTTTGGTAGGAATGCATGATATTGAAAGCATCTGTTGTTCCTCTCTTTCCACACAGTCCATAATCCGGTTGCCAATGGAATGTCAAGATGCTGTTGCAAAGAGTTTATGGGTTCTTCAAATCTCCATGAGCACCATAAACTGTTTTGGTTCTGGGGGAGGTCTTTTAGGTGAAGATTTCCGTGACAGTTGACCATACCTGTCGTGAAAAGGGACATTGGAGAAGGAGATGGTCCACTATTTCCGAGGCTAAATCACAAAGTGAGGAGATATTTTTCCTTGCCACCACGCTTGGCAAGGTTTGATTTTGTTAGGTAGGATTTGGTCATGAAAACTGTGGTAGATCAAGTATTTAATTTTCTCCGGAACTCTGATTCCCTACACTATCTTACTGAACATTGGTCTCACGCCACTGTCCATTAGGAAGAAATAGCATTGTTTTGATGAAAATTTCTTATCTGGAAACCATTTCCATTCAGGGCTATCAGATCCCTGCGATAAATCAAGTGTGGTTAGCTCCTATTTCAGTTGTTGGAACTCTGGATAGGTGTTCAGATGAAGTGAGAAGGGCCAATAGTTGTTGTTCATGATCTGAATATATGCCTCAGCTACTGTGATGTTCTTTTGGGTGTGATGAAGAACAAACTTGGATATTTTTCTTTCAACGGCTAGTTGAGTAGCCAAGAATCATACCAGAAGGAGGTGGGCAATCCATTTTGGATTCTGAATTTTATCGGACTGTGGAACAGCGCTCTCGTCTTTTGCGCTTGTTTCCAGAATTCTGATAGCTGTTGTTTAGGAAGAGGTTGTAGTATTGTTGAGTGCTGATTATGATATGCTATTGATATCAGTTTGCTCTGTGGCTTTTGCATTTTCTCGATTCGACCACCATTTGCAAAATAATATCTGGTTGTATAACTGTAAATCAGTGACCCCCATACCTCCCAGCTTCTTGGGCCAGCAGACTTTGGATCAGACCAAGAGATGCTTTCCATTTCTCACTGCACCAGAGAAAGCCCCTCCGCAGTCTGTCGATTTGTCTGATTATGTTTGACGGTATCATGAAGTTAGACATCCAATAGGTTGTGATTGGTGTGATAATGGTATTGAGCAGCAGAATTCGTCCGGCTATGGATGGTAGTTTCCCTTTCCATCCTGCTAATTTCTTCATAATCTTTTCGATAAGCGGCTCCCAATCATTTTTTTTCAGTTTTGCAACTCGCGGTGGCGGTCCAAGATATGAGAGCGGGAAATCGCCTGATTTACTTCCCAAAATCGCTGCAACCTGATCCCTGTGTTTCTCCGTAATCCCTAGTCCGAATACCGTTGACTTTTCGAAGTTAATTTTTAGACCTATCGGCAGCTCGTAGGAGTATAGGATAAATTTTAGAGAGACAATATTTTTCCTGCCCACTCCACTGAATATGAGAGCATCATCTGCAAATTGGAGGCTATGAAAGACCCCAGTGGTTTCTTGTCTTGCCAATTCCTTCTACCAAGTGTAAATTCTGAAATATTAAATCATATGAAAATAACACTAGGATCCTTTGGTGGTCCGAGTTTCCAATTGCTTCTCTGCGTAAGAGATAATTTGATCAGCCTCCTGTCCAAATAGCATTAAAATTGTTAGGATTTGACGCC
>KE504835.1:0-30018 GCA_000441515.1 Elaeis oleifera
ACATATATATATAGCTCAAGACCAAAAAAGGGAGCTAACATGCATATTTGAGCTTAAATTTGTTTCTATTGAGATAAATAATAAAATTGCAAACTATTTAATCACTATTTTATTATGCAATAGCTATATTGCAATAAAAAAGCAACTAAATAATAGAACTTTTATTTTTTGAAAGCCCTGATATTAGATGCATAACATAATAATTTATCTTCTCTTTACTTTTGTCTTTAATTATTTAAATAAGAACAGTTGCAGCGCTACCGTCTATATGTTGAAAAAAAGATAAAAAGAAGCATGGGTTGGGAGGGGGCTTTCAAAGATCAGTAAGAGATCATTCATATGGTAGTGCAGTTGGTCGCACGTCATTAACTCCATCTCTCACATTCATGGTTCGAGCCCATGGAAGCTGATTAAATAAGGAGATTAATTTCTCCAATGCTCGGATGCCTGGGTTGTGGGGTGGTATATAGACTCTTTGGTGCATGCGTGTGCCGGTGGTAACATGCTTATCTATTCCACTTAGACATGGTGGGGAGGCATTGAGCCATGTTGTTGTCATCCCGCATCGAACATTTTCTAACGGATTGGAGGCCTTTATAGTCATACTCAGAGAGGTAGCTACACCGGCCGCCCCCCTTCAATCCATTTTTTCTACCAAAAAAAAGTACTCCATTATAATTATTAGGGATATTTAAGGTACTATATATCATAATCTTTATATATTTTATTATTTTTAAAAGATTATATTTTACTATGATATTTTTTTGTTACTCTTCCACCGCTGTCAATGGCTTCTCTGCACTCACTATCCCCCTTGGGCGGCACCACCCGTAGTTCCTTCAGGCAGCGCCCCCTCGGGCAATTCGTCGATGGCTCCTCCGCCCCGTCCGCATGTGCACCATGCTGCCCCCCGGTCAATCCCCTCCCCCTGATGCTGCAGCTCCTCTACGGCACTGCCCCTTTCCTTCTCCACGACCTCCCCCCTTCCCCACCTCGGGCGCTGCGGCTCCTCTACGCACCTCCCCCACCTCCAGCACTAGGGCTCCTCTGTGTGCTGCACCCCCCACCATGGCTCCTTTGTGCACTGCCCCTCCTTGATGTAGCCAGCGGCTTCTCCATGGTCCCCCACCCCCTCCACGGGTGCTACGGCACCTCTGCGCACCACCCCACACCATCACACCCCCACCCCGACTGCCATGCATCCCTGCGGTTTCCTCACCACACCGCCCCCATCCCTCTTTGGGGGTGCTGGTGGCTTCTGTGCCCATCCCTTCCTGCACGATCCACCCACCCCCTCACGGTTCCCACCTCGCCTCCCCCCCCCCGACCCCCTTTCCGATGCAGTTTCCCCACCACACACGCATCCCGCCACCCCACTCTTCGATGCAGATCTTCCGCCCTCTGTCTCCCCTCCACGCCCCACATGCTTGTGGTTTTCCCACCACATATGCCCACCACCACCTCCCTTTCTCCGATGCCGGTGGCTTTTGCACCTGCCCCTGTACAGTTTGTAGCTTTTCCGCGCCACTGCCATTTCACTCCCGATGCCTACGACTCTTCTATGCTCCCCCTCCACGTCCATAGGCACCCCCCCCCCCTCGAGTGGTCCATGGAGAAACCAAGAATTTTTGAAAAAAAGATAATTTGATAGTGGTATAAATAAACTTGATTTTTGATTTATTTATCATACCAGTTATACATATTGATACTCCAAACTAAAATCTGAATGATCTATATTTAATCTAACAATCAGAAATCAATGAAAATTAAAAATTAAAAAGTTTTTTTGGAGGACCAAAGCCAAACCCTCAGTAAGGATATCCATCGTAGCTTGGCTATTTCTGTAATATCTATTTTGTCTTCTTTACTTTTAATTGGTTGAGAGCAACAGCATGACAGCTGGGTGTTTCACATGCAAGTGTTTTCTTGTCCCGCAACCCATAACATTAGATGGTTTGCTCAGACCACAACCCAAAGGGTTGGCTTCTAATTTGTCAGCCACACCTACATTATCACCTATCTCGAAAATCCATAACTCGGATACGGACAGTCAAAGCGACAATGTTTATGTCCATGTTAAGGTGACGGGGCCACTCATAGGTGGATCGTTGACGAGGCCATTGATCACAACCTCCACATTTTCAAGCATAACCATTTCACATTTAGCTTCTTGATAATGAAAGTCTCTATTTGTATAAGAAACAAAAGGAGGAGATCATTTAGGTGTGAACAGACGTATCTTTACTTCAGCAGGTAAAAATTTATATTCAAAAATTAAAAGCTTTCCTTCTTCTATCAGACAGACTGAAGTCTAGCTTAGCTTGTAATGTTGGGCCAAGCCAAAATCACAAGCTCTGCCTAGCATGAAGAACTCCGTCAAAGAAAATATCAGCTCTATAAAAAAAAAAGGAGAATATATCAGCTTTGGCAATACTCATTTTACCGGAATCTTGCTAGCATGAAAGGGAAGGAATTGCCATATGTGTTCTAAAATGGTTTCAAGTCGTTGTAATTAAACTTTAAAAGAAATAGATTATTAGGAATTGGCCTATGGAGCTTAACACCCAACCCATGTAGAAATCCAACTTCAAGAGAATTAGATGTACGTAATTTACTTCTAGTGTAGGCCAGTACTCTGTCCTGGGTGGTCTCTAGAGTAGTTGGATTATAATTTGGACCACTGTTTGCACAAATCAACAATACAGCGATCCGATGTTGATGTCTTCTTCTCCTTGGTGCATTGAAATTGAGTTACTAAATTATGTATCTCAGAAATATTGGAATACTGTAAATTGAATATGAACCTAAATCAATCTGAACCCAACCGGACAATTTGAAACTTTCATCCCTGGCCAGTTTTGGATCCAACAACTACATTTGATTAAATGGAATATATTTCAGAGAAGAAGATCTATTACACTAATGATGATCAGCTAGCGTATTGGAACTGGACAATATATAATTAAAATTGGGGCAAATTTTGACCTCACTTGAATCCATTGATAGAACCGAATGCTGTAATCAAGGAAAGATAGGGAGACTTGAATCCATCCCATTCATTTGAAGCCTCATTTCAATAAAATGGAGGCAAACATCCATGAGACTGATTTATAATGCCTCGATAATACATCGATGATGGCTAAGCTTAGACAAATTAATAAACATTAATTCAAACAATTCAAAACTTAATTTTTGATTTCTTTTGTTCGCTTCAATAGATGACATAAATAAGTGAAGAAATTAATTAAGCGATGCATGACAATTTCTCAGCACTCTCTATGACATCGGTGCTTATAAACTAATTTTATTAAGAATAAGCTAATGAGAAATCTTCAATTGAGTTTAAACTTAAAAATAGCTCTCCATTTAAGTTTCAAGCAAAAAATACTCTCCATTTGAAACATAACTTAAAAGTAGCTCCTCAAATGATGTGAAATGACCGAATTGCCCCTGCAGTTATAAAGCAATACTACACTATTATAAAACAATACTGCGCTATTATAAGATAATACTACACTGTTACACTATTATAAATCAACACTGTATTATTGTAAAATAGTACTACACTATGATAATATAATACTACTTTATTTCAAAAATACTGCACTAATATAATACAATAAAGTAATATAGTATTATTATAAAAGAATATTACACTAATATAATGTAATACTACCTTATTGTAAAAGAATACTACACTAATATAATATAATAAATAATACTGTATTATTGTAAAGAAATATTGTACTAATATAATATATTACTGTCTCATTGTAAAGAAATATTGCATTGTTGTATAAGAGTATAAGGGTATAGGGGTAATTTCAGCCACAAATAGGAAGTTATTTTAATTTATGTTCAAAATGAAGAGCTATTTTTACATAAAACTCAACTGTACTTTTAAGTTGAAAGTAAAACTAGAGATTTATCCTTATTCTTTTTTATTAATATAATAATATAGAATTTTATACTTGCAATCCCTTATAAATATTTAAAATTTATATATAAATTTCTTGATTTTTTGTATTTCTGTCCTTTTATCTAATAAATTTGTTCACACTTCAAATCCACAACTCCAGTCGTCCATATGCGCACAAACGTGCATCTCGTGTACGTTGACATCACCAGCTGAAGAACTAAGAAACGTGCATCTCGTGTACGTTGACGTCTCGTGTAATTTGGTTCTCTTCTTGCAAGACCAGGAGAGGTGAAAGTATGGTGATTGATATTTAAAGAAGCGATGACTTTTCTCCGAGAAACAAAGAGAAACAAAAAAAAAAAATAAGAAAGATGTTGCAAAGATATAATTTGCGCCACATGCGGCCGCTTTGTGTGGATAAAATTGATCTCTGATTTTGGCCCAAGAGAGCTAATAATGCCCCCATAACTTGCCAAAACATTAGACATCAACTCTCACCAATGAGATGGCAATACACAACAATAAGAGTAAATCATAAGATTGAAAAATGGATCGAATTAATACAGATTGGACACTGGTATATCCAAATATATATTTATTTATAATTGTCGAATACATATAGGACATTGCCGAGATGCAAAACTTTATATTTATATTAGTTTAAATATATAGGGAAACATATGGCATACTGAAAGTAAGGATATAAATATAGATATTTGTCAAAAAATATATATATATTATCAAAAAATGAAAGATCCTATTTAACTGAAATAATAAAGACAAGAATATATTAATATGATTACTTATTTAGTTAAAAATTATAAATATCATATAAATTAAATAAAATTATAATAATAGAACTAGACATTCAATATCGGTCCGATACTTGTCTGTTGAGATAGATCTGGGTAAACAGACACGGACGTATTGAATCAAGAACCCTTGCCAGGATTGTCGGATTTGCACTCAAATAGCTAAAATCCCCTTTCAAGTCCATGACCTCAAGGTTAACAAACCCAACCCACAACTCTTCCCGGTAACGTGTCGAGTCCTTAAGTATCTGTCCAAACTACCATCCCAGAAACGCACCCAGAGAGTTGAGGGTACACCACAGTTCCGAGGAACCACTCTTTGTGGGAGGAGTATGGCTTCTAAGGAATCCTCAATAACCTCTTCTAAAGATTCTCTCCTCTTTGATGAGCGACGTTGGGTGATACAAATTCGTAATACCTTTGACGAGGAGGACGAAGAGGATGTCCGAATCCCTGTCTCAGTTTTTAGCGTCCCAAGACATTACTATCCACCAAACCTGAAGCCTACGTCCCCAGCTCTTGCACTCGGACCGTACCACCATTGGTACCCCAGCTCTATGAGATGGAGCGCTACAAACTCGCCACAGCCAAGAGGACACAGAAGCAGCTCCAGAAACTCAAACTCGAACAAGCTGTCGAACACTTGATGAGAAAAGAGCACAAGATCAGATCCCACTACCATAGGTCTGCTCATCTCTTCTATATAATTATTCTATTTATGGACTGACCAGCTAATTACTTTATTCCGGTGCCTGCTATTTTTGGGTACTTGCTATTCGGATCTTTGTGCTTGTAATGTTTTTAGGCACCTTGATTTGAGTGGAGAGGCTCTAGCATGGATGATGGTTATTGATGGATCCTTCTTGCTCGAGTTCCTTCGCAACTACTCCGATGCAGAGGGAAAGGCCTTCAGGAAGGTGCCATCAATGTCCCATATGGTGGATGCTGCAAGGATGAAGTTGGCTTATAATTCTATCCTTAGGGACATCGTGATGCTTGAGAACCAGATACCTCTCAATCTAGTAAGAAGATCTTGCGATTTCAAAGCACTTCAAACCAATTGCTGACAGTGAACTCTCGACAATGCTGATAGGATTTGTGAAGGAGGTTTGTCCATTTAAGGTGATGGATAACTTGTCAAGCATCGACACTAAAAGGTACGCACACTTGTTGCAACTTCTCTACTTTGTCATCGTTCCGAAGGTCAAGGAAGAAAGCGGAACCAATGAAATCGAACACCATGTCGATGTCCCCGAGTCAAATGAGGATCAGGCCCCGGCAGACCCTAGCTATGTGAAGAAGCTCTTTAATTCGGTTTGGAGTTCGGCGTCACGTTTAAATATCATGAATGTTCTCATTAAAGGACCCTTCAAGTTCCTAGTGAAGGTTCCTTGGAAGATCATCTCCCATCTCCCGGGGATCTCGATCTTGGCTGCTCCCATCGGAAATCTGTTCTTCAATAGAGATGAAAAAGCGGAAGATGAAGAATCTGGTAACAAACCACCTTTGGTTGAAGAGATCATGATCCCTTCGGTGACCGAGCTCACAAAGGCTGGTGTCAAGTTCTCACCAACCAGGGGGATTGACGACGATCGCGTTCGATGTGAAACCGCCACTCTTCGTCTCCCTACTGTGAGTTTAGACGTCAACACTGAGGTTCTGTTGAGGAATCTTGTAGCATATGAGACGTCGGTCGAGTCGGGGCCCATGGTTTTCACTCGATACACTGAGTTGATCAATGGGATTATCGACACCGAGGAGGATGTGAAGCTGTTAAGGCAAAAGGGGATCATCTTGAACCGGATGAAGAATGATGAGGAGGTGGCAAATCTTTGGAATGGGATGAGCAAATCAGTGAGGCTGACGAAAGTGGCCTTCATAGACAAAGTGTTGGTGGATGTGAACAAGTTTTATAACAGTCGGTGGAGCGTTAAGAGCCGGAAGTTTGTGAAAAACTATGTGTTTGGGTCGTGGCAGATCCTTACGCTTCTGGCTGCCCTTCTGCTGCTGTTTATGACGTGTGTGGAGGCCTTCTGCTCGGTCTATAGCTGTGGAACTCGTTGGTCCTTTGTCACAAGCACGAATGCGGGGGGAGGGGGGAGTGAAATGCCTGTTAATTGCAAGGTTTCGCTAGTACGACTTACATGTAAAACTTATGTAGAATTTGTATGTAAGCCAAATGGATTTAGCTTGTCCGTAAGCACCGGTTTTGGTATTTCAGGTTCAGATATTGGGGTGCAGTTTCTGTACAACTTCTTAAAAATATAGATTTTGCTGCTAAATAGCGATTTATCTATGTTTATATATTAGATTTTCACCGCAACAATTTATTGAAATAGGAATGCTGTTTTACCATCACATATGAGAAGTGTTGGTAGATTAAATTTTTGTCCGATACTTTTATTTTATGTTAAATTAATGATCTTATTATCGTGAAGCTCAAAAACTAATAGTTCATAAGCATATATCAGCGACATGTAACAGGCATGCGCCGATAATGGGGAATAATATGTTTCCCTCTATTATTAAAAACCCCAGCCCCTGTGCGCCTATTATTTCAAGTTCTGGTTTTAGCAAGGAAGGATTTTGTACTCCGAGCCTTTGAGTATTTTAGCAAGAGCGGGTGACCAACACCTTAATTAATTTACCATGAGATGTGAGAGAACTCTATTTTTTCTGGTCCCTAGATTTTTCTCTCCAACCTCACACAATGCCTCACACCTCGATGATGTCTATTATGGGTAGGAAATTCTTTACTTGATAAAGACGACACATAGAGAAGCTAGGCCCGGTTTGACCTTGATGCTAGTCAATTCAAGGCACTTAAGCCAACCTTATCCCACATAACAAGAATGATCAGCCCCCACATGGATCTTCAAATCCCATGACCATCGGGAACAACAATGATGAGTAGAAAAGGATAAAGATAACAAATATATCTCACCGGATAAGACTAGAAATAATGAGCCAATGAGGCAAGCTAACCACTTGATTCTCCAAGCCGCCATTTCCGTTGAGACAGGAGATAGCAAATATATCTCTCTCGATAAAGCAGAAGCCAAAAGGATGTATCTCACCCAATAAGTCAAGACTAACTATCTGATTCTCCTTTCTTCTCACGATTCTTTAGCCTCTGCCTATAAATAAAGGCCTACAGAGGATCTTTAAGGTATGAA
Source organism: Elaeis oleifera (assembly GCA_000441515.1). Lineage (NCBI taxonomy): Eukaryota > Viridiplantae > Streptophyta > Magnoliopsida > Arecales > Arecaceae > Elaeis > Elaeis oleifera. Next base: position 7,908 of record KE504835.1, read on the forward strand.
AAAATTTCTCATCCAAAGCGCTCACTCCTTTCAATCTATTTTAGAATTCTGATTTGAGCATCGGAGGATCTCCGACTAGATTCAACTCTAGTCGAGGATTTATCTTGCTGGTCCTACCACTGCCATCCAACTATTATCAACCTATGGTTGTCGATCAACTCCAACCGATCAACCCAAGATGGATTTTACCGTAACAGATTGGTGCTAGAAGAAGAGTCCGACCCATTTATGGGAAAAAGCGAGCATCTTATTAGAAGAACATTGTCGTGCCGCTCCAATACCAAGTTCTTAAAGACTAGATCAGCCAAACATCGATCGGATCAGATCGGTCAGACATCGATAAATCTAGACCGACCATATCCAGATCGGCTAGATGCCAACCAGATCCAAAATAAGATCCACAACCTTCCTTGAAAATCTCCTGACTTCTAATCATGATGGCTAATTTTCAATTATGATGGATCCATGCTTCGTAAATTCAAAATTTGAATTTTTGATAGGATCCAAACAAGGAACGAGATCGCAACATTCAGAAAAAGAAGTTATGAAAATTTCTTAATTTCCAAATCATGATAGATTCATGCTTCCTCATTGAAAAATTTGAATTCTCAATAGAATTCAAATAAGAAAGGGGATCGCGATATATTAGAATTCAAAAAAGGATGGAGATTATGCAAATTCCTCAAATTTTGCCCGTTATATTGTGATGGATCCATACTTTCTTTTCTATTTGAATAGAATCAAAGATATTCTATGAGAACAAACTCTAGAAGGGAGAAACTCCCATAAAACTCTCACGATAAAGGGCTCCTTGGCCCCCATCCATCAATCTATTTACTTTCTTTCTTGCAGGTCCATAAGTCTATAAGCATCTAAAGTTGAGGCAAAGATCAAGGCTGAGTCAAGATAAAGATCAAATCGAGTCGAGGTAAAGATCCAAGCCAAACTGAGATGAAGATCAAGGCCGAGACGAGAAAATATTAAACCGAGCTGAGACAAAGATCAAGACTAAATCAAGATGAAAATCAAACCAAGCTAAGGCAAAAATAGGACCGAGATAAGGTAAGATCAAGACCGAGCTGAGGTAAGATCAAGGTCAAGCTGAGGTGAATATCAAGCCCAAGCTAAAAAGAAGATCAAACCATGTCAAGGCAAACAACAGAATAGAGCCGAGGCAAAGATCAAGACCAAACCAAGATGAAGATCAAACCAAACTGAGGCCAAGAACAACCAATCCGTGGCAAAGATCAAACCGAGTTGAGGCAAAGATCAAATCTAGACACCATAAAGATCAAGATTTACTGAAGTAAAGATCAAACAGAGTCGAGACAAAAATATATAAAGACTGAACTGAGATGAAAGACTGAGGTTGAAGTGAAGTCCAATGACAAGATGAAGCCTAAGGTTGATTTAAAAGGCTAGCCTCCATGAGCCGACCTCTTGAAGACAAAGCTCCTGATGCCGACCATCCAATTGTCGACTCCCAAAGGTCAACCTTCCGAAGCGAGCTATCGAAAGTCGAAGTGAAAAGATTGACTTAAGAATGCTAACAATAAAGACTAACTTGAGGTAAACTGACTAAAACAGGATAACACAACTCTTATCATCTATTATTTCTTTATTCTAAAGCTTGACTTGACTTAGGAATCGAAGGATCCAGCCGGAGCCAATCTGATGAATTCTTTCATTCTTCATGTGCAGATCCATGACTTCAAGGCCAACCGATGCTCCTTGCCCACTGGCATATCGAGTGAAAGCCACAACGACAATGGTCACAAAACGTTGAGTCGAGCTCTCAAACTCCAACCATCCGAGATGAGAAAGACCTTATCCCACTACAAGAAACTAAGATACACCCATATGAAAGATACATGGGCAAAGACCTAAAAAAAATGGGGATACACCTACACCCATATTGGTATACATGTTTGGTTAAATGTGAATATGTCCGACATGGGTGTAGCTTATACTCAAGTTATTTCTTTCCATGTGTGTATCCCCTACTTTACCTATGTAACATCTAACATAGGTAAAAGTGTATACGTGGGTATAGACTTAGTGTACACCCTCTTTATTAAATATGGGTAACAAATACACATGAATCACATGGGAGTTACCAAAGTGTGGATATAAATAGACCTCTACTATCAATAATAAAATATGAATATATAATCAACTTTTAGACGTTACTATCCTGTCCAATTTTAAATATGGATCACCTGTAATAATAAATAAAATAAAAATGGTGCATTGGTAACTTATTTAAGCATTTTGTATCACTGAATAATATATGAAGACTAGTAGCTTCAAACAGATGAAACAATTACAAATAAGATAATCTTCATCATTATATTAAAGAGAATTGAACATACATCGTGGTAGTCTCAAAAAAATTATCTCAATAATTTTTTAGTTAATCAAAATCTAAAGAACAAGACCATATACCATTAGATTTTGAATATAAAAAAAATAAACATTAAAACTCAAAACATAAAATAAATAAGTTCCAGCTGATCTCCTACATTTTATACATATGTTCTAAACTCACTTTTACTATACCAAAAAGAGAATAAAGTAAACTTGAATTGATGACACCAAAATATTAACTTTGCAAAATCTGAGAGTTCATCAACCTATGAAGCCATCAGCAAAACAATCCCTATCTTTCCTTGGCACCATCCATCATATCCCGATTTCAATCTGCAATATATATATATATATATACATACATAATCTTTCCACCAAATAATGTAAGTATCTATAACATGTTTCATTAAAGCTCGATTTTTATCCTTTACAAGCAATGGAGCATTGCGCTTAGTTGCATAAAAAACAGAAACCTCACAAAATATATCTCCCAAACTCTTATCTATCAACATCTTGTCTTTATCGTCAAAAATGAATGTTCTTTTGTCTACTTCTTTCTGTGAGACATCCAATAAAATAACTTCTTCACCCTACAAGTACTGATTTCATAAGATCTAATCAATAAGTCCTAATGATTCACCATTATGACAACATCAAACCATTCTTTTAAAATCTTCAAATTCATAAAACTAAATTTCACTTACCATTTTAGATGATTCAAGAATAGGTGGTATGTTCACTTGAGGTGAGGTTTGTTTTGCTCTATCACTATTCTAGAAATAATTAAGAGTTAGCCAATTTTCTTAAAAAATATTAAATTACGAGTGTGGCATAAAATAATGATATCATAGATATCTCTGAGCTTTGTTTCACTCACTGACAGAACATTTATGAACCCAACAAAGTCTCACTCAACAAATTAAATTATATGCTATCATATCTTTGTCCATCCAAAATGTCATACCAGTAAAGACCTGTAAAGTGTCCCAAGTGTTCGATGAGTGCCCTAAAAATCAATTATTGGATGATAAATTTTGTAATTTCAGGGCTTAACTTTATACTTGTAATACTTTTATTATTAATAAAGAGCATTTTTATTCCAATCATGTTTATGTGTTCATGCTTTATCTTAGAAATTAACAAAGATGATTTTGTATATTCTCAAGGTATTGAGAATTTGAAACATACATTATTAGTGGTTAGTTTCTAAATGCTCTCAATCAAAGGATCATCATAGAGGACAGTGATCAATCCATTTAAGATTGATATACGGATCACCTCCCTTCTGGACAGATGAATCTTGGATCTGCAGTGTAGGAACACTGGAGTGAGAGTGCAGATGGTTGTTAGAGAACAATTTATACTGAACGTGATCTATATGAGAAATCACTTGGATGTCTACTCACTCATCAGTGATTGTCTCGATGTTGCAGTGGTGTGAGTGATCCTTTGATCTATGATGTCAGCGGCTATTTGCAGCGAGGCTATTGAGTTTGACTGCATATTCTCTTGATTCCTAGCTATTCACATCCTTGCTGTGTATGTTGGCTATAGTATGTTCAGATTTACTGTTAAGAGTAGGATGCACCTAGATGGAATCTATCGATTTTGATAGAAAGGAGAAGTCCTATGCGATTTACGAGATTAAGTTCAGAAAGTCTTTGGCCAAAGCAAGTGTGAATACTGAAAAAGAGTTTTCACGAGATTCACAAGTAAATTTGAGTCAAACCAATCTAGCATATGACTGACAATAGGGTCTGATGAGTTCTCCATGACCTCCATCAAGTCGGGACTCACAATAGAAAGACTGAATCACACGATAACTACACCTAAAGATTCATACTATCATTCTACTGAGTTACCACTACATACTGCTAGGTATCACTGATGGATTGTGGGACTCATCGGACATCGTCTTGATGATCGATGACCCTCGAAGGATAGAGTTAGAATTGTTCCAATCCATCGAAAAGACTTTCGATGATATTGTGATAGAAATCATAATATATCTCACTACCAGATAGAATGGAACTAATGGGGTCACACATTAAGGGATTTAATCTTGAATTAACCAATTGAGCTTGTGAAGTTCTAATTGGATTAAGATTTAGTAAATCTTATTGGATTTAGGAGAACCATGCTGGTACATGGTTAAACCAAATTCTTCTCTGAATTTGGATTCCTTATTAGATAAGGATTGGATCAAGTCTATAGCCTTAAACCTAATCTAGATTCATTTTGATTTGAGTTTAGAAGGGCACCTATTTAAGGGCCCCAAAGGATTGGATCAAGCCAATTAGTTAGTAAACATATCACTTTATTTCTCCCTTGTTATTTCTTTTAAGACATGGATTAATTAGAAAGAGGAGAGGAGGTACAAGCCTCCTTTTTGGAAAGTCCAAGGGGCACATACCTCTTGGAGTGGGTGGATAGAAGAGAGAAGGGCCGCCCCTCTTTGCTTTGGCATGGAAGGAAAGAGAGAGGAGCTACGCCCCTCTCTTATACACACTAAACCCTAAGGGCGCCTAGAGTTGGCGCCCCTCTACTTGCCTCATTAGATATGGGCGCCCCTCTACCTGCCTTATGGGATGTGGGGCACCCCTCTACTTGCCATATGAGGTGAGGACCTTTTCAATTGGATCTGATTTCTTAAAAAAAATCAAATTAAAAGTAAGAGACCTTATGAGATAAGAACTAGTATTTTAGACTGATTGGAGATTGATTTGGAATCAAAAAGATTTATTTAAGAGATGGTCTCCTAGGATTTCAATGGATTGAATGAAGAATTCAGATCTAAACCTCTCCTCTTCACCACGCCAACCTCTCTTCCTCCTCTCTTTCCAATGCCCAAGGCTTGGGTGTCCCACCTTCCCACATATCCAAGTTGAGGGTGATCTCTTCTACATCAAGGAATAAGAAGAAAGGCTGCAGTTCAAGCATTGAGATCACGATCAAAGATCAAGAGTTGATTTAAGGTCCAAAAGGCTGAGATTCATTTTGGAAAAGACGGATCTATAACGAGAAGAAAGTTCAAGATTGATCTTGATGGATACCTATAGAGGTCGGACATGTGTGTGGCTCAAGAACCTTCAGATCTAGGATCATCGGTTGCGGTGTATTTCAACCGGCGTAAGGTGTTGAGATCCGATCTCAATTTTTTTATTTTATTTTTTAGATTATATGTATGTCTTAGATCCAAGATTTGGATAGATATAGATTAGATCTATTACATGTGGGTTAAAAGATTTAACCTAGATCCGTTTTCGCTACTACTTCAAAAGATTTTGAAATCTTTGCATACCAGCCCTATCCGTTTTCTAACACCAAGGTTCTATTGCAATTCATCCTTTGGCTGCCACCACTGGACTAGGTCTAAAATCATATCCTAAGGAATATTAAAGATATTTGCATAAAAATACAGTGGCAAAGAGGAAGCCATGTCATGGGGGGTCTCAAATGAATGGTTCCTGTTACAGTATCTACAAGAATGGCAAATTTGCATCATGGTAAAGAAAATAAGGACCAGAGAATTGGATACACATAAGAAAACATTCAAATGTAGGCCAACTGTGAGATTGAATCTATAAAATTATTCTGCCACGTGCTAGAGCACTTATAAGTAACTTCTTGTCAGATACACACTTGACATATCAATTCTACTTCTAACTACAGTATATGCAAACAAAACAAAGAACAAACAGTTTTCAAAATTTAGCACTTTGTTTATTAACTGTTGGTATGAATTTAAATATACTGAATCATTGAGCAGTTACTAATTTTAGCATATTATCCTGTTCCTCACCATGGATGACCATCAAAATTCATCATCCACCTCCTAGAAACAATAGTTTGTAAATCAAGCGATATGGTCATGGTGCAACGTATTGCAGATCATTAAAGTATAGCTAGACCTATATCAGGATAACCTGTAAGAGTATTACAAGCTCCTAGGATTTAAAAAAGGAGAAAAAATTATAGCCATAGAATAGAATAACAATAAGACTCAAAACTAAACCTAGAAGAGAAGTATAGACCCCTTTCACAGAACCAATGCAGCACATATAACGGACTGATGCTGAAGCAACCATAGCATACTGATCCAGCAGCTAAAACAATAGCATGAATCATCTAGGATATCAGCATTTCACATAACAAACTATGCATTTCTGATGCTTCAAAATGGCCACCAGGCCACTGACATTGACAAATATACAACTATATTTAAATATCGATCACAAAATGTGGAACCACTGGGTTGATTTAACCTGGATAATAAGATTCTGATAGAGTTGGGATGCTGGTGAGGTCCAATAAATCAATCAGCCACTTACATATCCTAGATATTAACATGAAATTGATAATTATAACAATACCAATCCCAGTACACTTGATGTCACAGCACTTTAGCAATCATCAGAACCCACATCCTCTAGTACTAAATTGATTTCCATGCAGAATTACATGAATCATGGATTAATCAAATTGATAATGAAAACACTTAGCACAAGAACGCAGAAGATGAAGAAGATGAAAACAATTAAACAGGATTATGAAGACTTACCAAGCTTTGTTCCAACAAGAATTATAGGAACACCAGGTGCATAATGCCTCAATTCAGGAATCCACTGTAAGGTGAATGTAAAATAAAAAGGGAATAATAGATGATTAGTGATTGAAGAATAAGGAGGAGTAACAGTGCAGTAAATAAGAAGATGATAATAAATTCCATACCTTTTTAGCAACATTCTCGTAGCTGGCCTTACGTATAAGGGAGAAGGCTAGGAGGAAACATCAGCTCCACGATAGCTCAAAGGTCTTAGTCTATTGTAATCCTCCTGGCCTATGACATTAAAGAACAGTTTCAGATTGGGACCACAAACTTTGAGAGAAGAGGTAAGTCGGGGCAAGAGGGGCACAGAGGGCGTAGAGCACTTACCTGCAGTGTTCCACAACCCTAGGTCCACAGTGTTCCCTTCTTCCACCACATTCGCACTGAAGTTGTCAAAAACTGTTGGCACATGGTCCTGCCAGCAAAATATATATTTTTTCATAAATTTTACAGATGCTACTTATTTTCTAAAACTCTAGCAAAAGATGGCTAGAACAATTAAATCCAACAAAGTAACTTGTAAGGAAATCATATTTCTAACAGAAAAAATACTGACACATAGGTTCCAACTAGGGACAGTCCTTCATTTGGTGAGGGCACTAGCAGACATTTCCAAAGGGAAGCAATAGAAATCCAAAACAATATAAATTGAGGTAAACCATTTGACCTAAGCAGTGATTCAACACAACAAAATCAGAAGAACAAATTTTTCTTCTGCCTCACAAGTATATCCATATTTGCATGGACAAATATTGTGAAACCTAGATTTTTTTCAAAAATTTGTTGATGAAGGAAATCCTAAAAATCAAAAGCGCTGCCTCCTTTACAATCATTATTCGAGTCAATGAATAAGAAACTAAATACATATCCTTTACTTTACAATTACCTTTCCAAGTCAATGAGAAGATAATTACAAGCATACTGATTTCTCTATGATCATCTTTCCATGTCAATAAACCAGAATGTAAAACATTAAATTGGTGGATTTTTTTAAAGGCCCCGGATGCTCCTAGAATTATAGCAGGAAGGAAAAAAAGAACAATACACTTTACACAAAGCCAAAGTAAAATCGATGTGTCTACATGAAACACTTCAATTCATCAGGAAGTATAGAGGTGGCATAAGAAGGAATGTTCCTAGTTTTCCAACGTTTGATCAAAAGACACCAAAAACCTAATAAATAAAATTTCTAATTTCATTTTTTTCTGCAAAACATTAGTTTTTTGCCTTGTCTGTCTAACTATAATTAGACTTGAAAAAGAAAAAAGGCCAAACCCTAAAATGGCACATACCTACGACTTTTGAAGAACCGCACACGCAACACAAAACAAGACAAACTCTGGATTATGCCTTCGAACAAACATTTTCGATTCATTAGATAGCCGAAAAATAAAAAGCAAGGGTTTTTTCCCCAACAACACAAAACCTAAGTTCGTTTACCCTTCCCGATAGATATCTTTCCATCACTAATGCAAACCCTAAAATACGACACCTCTCATTCCTCGGGACCCATTGCCCACAATATGAAACCCTAAGGGTGAAAAAACTCTGAACTGGAGGACTCACCATGAGAAATGTGTTGCTTGTGTAGGAAATCAGCATGAAAGTCTTGCCGACAGCGCCGTCCCTGATCGTAACACACTTTATAAACCTCGATGTGCCCATCTTCTCCCTCCGATCTCCCTAAACTACCACAAAAATCCTAGAATCTCCCTTTTCTTTGCTTCTCCAACTACTACAAACCAAAAGTCCCCTCCAAAAACCCCCACATTCCCCATCCAATGCCTTCGAAACCCTCTCTGAGATCTAGAAGAAGAATAAACGGACACAAGAAAGCCAAGAATCAGAAGATTGAAAAAACCCTAACCCTAGATATGTGAGAATACCGCACATATCTCAAAGTGATGAGCAAAAGGAGTTGAATCCTATCTTTCACATGAGAGATACCATGCCATCCCCAGTCAAGTTTCGGTTCATCCAAAACCCTAGGCCTTACCCATAAAGAGAGAGAGGGTCCTGAAGGGAAAAGAGGATTCATGCTGAAGGATTGTCAGGGAGCATCAAAAAATTTTTCCATAATTCATAATCATAATATTTCCTTTATCTGAAATGTAGTGGAATAGAGATCAAATTTTCAAAGAATTCTATATCCAAAGTCTGGTAAAGGTTGGAACGTACAAACCCTTACTTCACGTGCACGCCAAATTTTGCAAGAAAGCGGGATGAAGCCTCAGATTATTGTACCTTCACAAGGCAGCAAGGAGGAAGGGAGAAGATCTTTGGTGTGACACTTCACACCTAGAAGTTGGGATGCCAAGGGTCTTCATGCCAAGGGGTTGGACACCCAAACTCCATATGCCAAGGAAGAGGGAGCGGTTCCCTCTCTTGCATGCCTCCTTTCTCTCTCTTTCTCACCTTAGCACACAATCCAATTGTTATGCTATGATGGTTAGAGGTCCTTCCAATTTATAGATGATTCCTCATGATCCAATAGATAAGGATTTCTAATTCAAATCAGCTTTGATTTAATCCTTACCTTATCTACGAAGGAGTCCTATATAAATGAGATAGGATAGGCACCTAATTAGACACCCTCATGCACCCACGCCTTCACCCAAGGGAGGAGTGGCAACAACCAGCACCCCACCACCTCTCGGTCAGTCATGAGGAGAGAGAGTCCCAATAAAAGTAGACTCTAAGGATCCAATCCAAATATGGGTCAATTCGAATCTATTTCGAACATGATTCGAATCAATTTCGAATAGACTGTCAATCTTAAACTGTTTAGGATTTAGGATCAAGTCTAACTTATATTTTTAACCCAATTAAGTCTAAATAAATCAGATCTAATATAAAATTAATTAGCACTTAAATTCAATCTTTCATAAACTCCTTGGATCATAGATTAAATTTGATTCATTTTCAAAATTGAACCTGAATCTCATATCTAGTGCTAGCTAAATATAGTTAACTATTTAATTCTGTATGACCCATGACTTAATTTTCAATCAAATCAATCTATTTATTCAATCAAGTCATGTACTTTCAAATTGAATATATAGATTTAAGTCAATTCTTTCTTACGTCGCTTGACTTTGTGTGTGACTCCATAGGTTCGAACACTATATCAATAGTACAGAAACTGTTTTCTGTACTAATTGAAGTTACCATCTAGCAATGATTTCTGACGTCTGGATAGATCGAATATTTATAAGATAATATTCAAGAATCCATGCACATGGTTACTGCATAATTCATCCTTTTGATCCTGAATGCTCTAGGATGATCTAGAGTTAAACTGTCAACTCAGAAATAGTCATCCATATTGTATTTCAATCTTTTAAATCTATTATATAGATTATCCTAACCAAGATTTTATTAAATTAAATACAGTGATGCATTAGCTCCTATAATCCAGAGAACTCAATCCCATCTTGATCCACATACAGACTTCGCAAGAATTTGACTGTACCCAGTAGCCTTCCATCACTGCATTAGAAATGCTAATAGTCTGGCATCAAAGCACAGTGAGTTGCTTGCAAGTCGCTATGGTGATCTCAGATCTGAAGGATAGTTATACCCATATGCTTCACGAGCTGCTCTTAATAGCAGAGCGCTCAGCAAATGAGTCACTTGTTCCGTGATGATATACTCCTACATCTCACTTGTATACCATACTAGTGTCTCCACACTCCTTAGTTAAGAGAACAACCAAGCTATATGGTACACAATGATCTTTACTTGATAAACATCATCATCTTTTAATGACGTATCATTTCTTCACGAACATGTTTAAGAACTATATGATAAATCTTCTTTTATCGATTACTTTATAGTTCTAAAGACTTCATCATAACATAAGAGTTCTAGTAAGAAAGATATAACTTTGTGATGAAAGATGTCAGAATAATTTTATTCAATGATTAAATAATTCATATACATATTACAAAAAGAGTACAATTATCTAAACGATTAGCTTTCGGACATATTTTCTAATAACTCCTACTTCAACTAAAGCCAATTGGGACAATATCTTATACCCATCTTTCACTTATGATCATCGAACTCTTTATTCTCGAGAGCTTTAGTGAAGGGGTCGCTAGGTTCTCCTTTCTGTCGATCTTCTGAACCTCGATGTCATTTCGATCTACGATCTTACGTGCAAGGTGATAGTGATGCAAAATATACTTAATATGCTGGTGTGACTTTGAGTCTTTCGCTTAAACTATGGCTCCAGTGCTATTGCAGTATAATAGAACAGGACCATCAACAGAAGATGTCACTCCAAGCTCGGTGAAGAATTTTTGTAACCACACTGCCTCCTTTGCAGCATCAGAAACAGCAATATATTCTACTTTGCATACAAAATCGGTCACTGTTTGTTGCTTGAAACTCTTCCAGCAAATTGCTCCTCCATTTAAGATAAATACATAGTCCGACATACTTCTACTGTCATCACTATTTGATTGAAAATTGAAATTAATGTATCCCACGAATTTCAAGTCCGTATCTTCATAGATAAGTCATTGGTCTTTAGTATTTCTCAAATATTTAAGGATTGTCTTCACAATCTTTCAATGATTTTCATCCGGATTAAACTGATACCTACTCACTACCTCTAATGAATAGACCATATCCGATCTCGTACATATCATAACGTACATAATAGATCTCACTACTAAAGCATATGGGATTCTACTTATATGCTCTCTCTCCTGAGGAATTGTCGGATAATCATTCTTAGAGAGAGTAATTTCATGGTCTATCAAAAGATAATTTTTTTAAAATTCTTCATATTGAACCATTTCAATATAGTATCGATGTACGTAGATTGAGATAATCCAAACAATTTTCTAGATCTATCTCTATAAATCTTTATCCCTAAGATGTAAGATGCTTCTTCCAAATCCTTCATGGAGAATTGTGATGATAACCACAGCTTTATACTTTGCAAAGCTGGAATGTTATTTTTATTAACAGTATGCCATCTATATACGGTACAAGAAAGATGACTACAGAATCGTTAGCCCATTTGTAGATACAAAGCTCTTCTCCGTTCCTAACGAAGCCATACGTTTTGATCACCTTATCAAAATGTATGTTCCAACTCCTAGATGTCAGCTTTAGTCCATAAATAGACCTATTTAATTTGCATACCTAGATTCGTCTATGGATGTGAACCCTTTAGGTTGTATCATATACACCTCTTCTTCCAGCTTTCCATTTAGAAAATGATTTTGATATTCATTTATCAGATCTCATAATCTAAGTGTGTTGCTATTGCAAGTATAATCCGGATAGACTTGAGCATTGTCATAAGAGAGAACGTCTCATCATAGTCAATACTATAACACTGATAGTAATCCTTGACAACTAGACAGGCTTTATAGGTCTCCACTTTCCCGTCTACTCTTCTTTTCTTTGAAAATCTATTTGTAACCTATGAATTTATCCCTTTGGACGGATCATCTGGTATCCATACACTATTGATCTTCATGGACTCCATCTCGGATTTCATGATCTCAAGCTATTTTTGGGAGTTGTATCTTTGCATGGCATCCATATGGATGATTGGATCCTCATTATTCTCATTTAGTTCGATAAGATCATCATTTTAGACAAAAAACTATAGTATCTATTTGGTTGACACGATATTCTATCGGATCTCCTTAATGGTACCTCTACAGGCTTCGGATTTGATTCTTCAATCAAATTCAATTCTATATGTGTCAGTTCTTTTACCCTATGAACTTCACCAAGTACAATTTTGCTGGCATTAGTTTCTTCTCCAAAGAACTCTTTTTCCAAAAAGACTATTCTATTGCTGAAGAACACCTTTTGTTCTTCAGCGAGGTAGAAGTAGCACCTCTTAGTTTTCTTAGGATACCCTACGAACAAGCATTTATCGAACTTTGATCCCAATTTATCTATCTTTAAATGCTTGATATAAGCTGGACACCCCTAAATCCGAAGGTGTGAGAGCATCGGCCTATGTCCTATCCATATCTCATATGGAGTTTTATTGATAGACTTACTCAGAATCTTGTTAAGTATATAGAAGGTAGTTTCAAGAGCGTATCCCCAAAAGAAGATTGGTAGATTTGCAAAGCCCATCATGGAATGAACTATGTCTAACAAGATTCGGTTCTTTCTTTTAGATATCCCATTATATGGTGGTATTTCAAGAGGGGTCCACTGTGAAAGAATTTCATTCTCTTCTAGATATGTCAGAAAATTACTGGTGAGATATTCACCTCTTCAGTCTGATTAAAAAGTTTTAACACTCTTTCCAGTCTATTTTTCTACTTCATTATGAAATCATTTGAATATTTCAAATGATTCTGATTTATACTTCACAAGATAGACATACCCATACTTTGATAGGTTATCTGTAAATGTAATGAAGTAATAGTATCCTCCTCTAGCGCCTATTTTATGGATCCATATACATCAGTATGTATTAGACCAAGAGCATCACTGCCTCATTCATCTTTTTTCTTAAAAAGTTATTTTGTCATCTTACCAAGTAGACAGAATTCACAGATCGATAATAATTCACAATCATTAATATCGAGGACACCCTCCTTGATTAACCTATCTATCCTGTTCTTGTTCACATGACCCAGCCTACCATGCCAAAGATAGGAATCGTTGACATTATCTATCCTAGAACGTTTATTTAAAGTGTGATTACACTAACAGACTGTAATAATATGTATATATCATATTTTAATTGTCCACATATAATTGTAGTGTCATTCACAATGATATCACAAAATCATCTTTATTAAAACTTAAATCAAATTTGGTCAAAAGACCTACAGAGATGATATTCATCAAAAAGAAGGACAATAATGACACTCATCTAATATGACACTAGTAGACTTGAAAATAAGCTGCATAGTTTTCAAAGCTAGAACTAGAATAAGATTTTCATCTCCAACATTCAGAAACTACTCATCTTCTCTAAATTTTCTATTGATCTGTAATTTCTGCAATGAATTACAAATATTAATTAAATTTTTGATATTCAACACCTAGATAGTCATATCATAAATAGAAAATTATAATAAGTTATCATATAAGTACCTTGTGAAGCAACTGATTGCTTGTTTCTCTTATTTTAGGTCTGTTTGGATTAAGAAAAGCTATATGTGCAGGATAATTTCTTTTCAATGATCCAGCTTCTTTAAGAAGAAGTATTTTGCTTAGCTCTTATCGACTTTTGATTTTTACTTTGCTTTGGCTTAGGATCGACGGCATGATTCTTCTGTACCTTTTCTTCTTTCCTCTCTTAGAAGATTGATGACCTACAGACGAACCTTCCACTACATGCGTCGGCTCCTTCTGGAGCTGATGGTCTTTCTCGAATGTCTGTAGTAATTCTAGCAAACCATGGTAGTTCACTGTAAGCTTGGTTATTCTGTAATGACTCAAGAATGGTAGGTAGGATTTCGATAGCGAGTTCAGTATAGCATCTTTGTCCAACTGTTCATATAACAAAAGCCAAATTTGTTTAAACGTTCAATCTGTTCGATCATGTACAATACATGATCGATGACTGACACCGCCTCTTGCATACAGGCATTGAACACAGTGCAGGAGGTTTTATGTCTCTCTGCAAGGGGTGCCGAAGGATATTCAATATTTGAATCATATCCTTTGGTTGCATATCTTCAGACTTACGACTAAGTTCGTCGTTCATGGCTACCTTATAATGTTACGCATCATCATACGGTCATTGAGCCACTTCAAATAAGTATCTCTCATAGCACAGGGTCATTGACAACAGATTCTTCAGGTGGTGGATCCATAAGCACGTATAGGATCCTCTCGTGCTCCAAGATGATCTGCAACTTTCGATACCAGCTATCGAAGTTGGATCCGATAAGCTGGTCGCTATCCAACAGTGAGTGGATCGATAATGTGTTGGTCATAGACTAAAAAAAAATCAAAATCTATTTGTATATGAATTACTTTAATTTAAAATATGAACTGTAGTCTAAAGGTTCTCTCACTATTTTATATGAATTGGTAGTCTCTACCTCTAATTCAAAAAATTATATTAATTTTTAGCTGGTACTAGAATCTACACAGACTGTATTCGGATCCGATTGTGGCTCGGCCAACTCTAGTGCATCCATGGGTAGGTTCTTAATCAATTATTTCTCTAAACAACTTCTAGCAATTAGGTTTTACCCCAGGTATCTCTTCAACAAGCGTGTGGCACTTTCACTAAAAATCTTGATTAGGTCCAACCATTAACATGACTATACCAAACGCATCTAACAAACGAATGTCCAGGTCTGAGTGTAGCTCAACCAACCTGAGCATTGATCTGAAGGGCACAACAAGATGGTCATATGATAAATGATAATTTCGAAACCCAATAGACACCAGATGTGTAGTGCCTCTAATACCTATTTATAATATTGGACTCATTATCACACACCTTAATAGGAGGCTATGAATAAGTTATCTCCATAACTATATCATTTTAAGAACCTAATAATTTAGAAAATTTGATTTAATGATTTGAGAATAAGAGAAAAATTGACCTACAAGTCATAAATCCTCCCATTGACTATACCAAATCATGTAGAAGATTTTATATAAGCTGGTCTAAAGACACCTAAATCAATCACACTGATTTATCTTAATGGCATGGGTTAGCACAAATTGATGAGTGACCTAATCAAAACATAATCTACCATGTTGGTTAGGTAAGTGAGATCAATGGGAGGGATATGCCACTAACTCACCATAGATGCCATCTAGATGAGTAGCTCCCAATTAATGACCACTTGATCAAAATTGTCAAACTTATCTTAGACACCAATTGGTTAATTAGTTTCGATTTGATCTACCAGAAGATTTGGGGTCAACCACTGAGCCATGATCATGGTCCATTTAGTAAGGTCAAAATATGGACTTGATCAAGCTTCAATTATTGAGGTTGATCTAAAAAATTCAGACCTAATCCAATTCAATTCTTGATTAGATTTAACTAATTTTTCTTATTTAATCTATATTTATGTTCAACCCTAGGTTTAACCTAATAGAAGGATTCGATTCATGCTAATCCATTGCCCATTGATTTATGTGGTATCTTATAAATTCTTCAATTCTCAAATCTAGATCGTTTTGAACTTAATTTTAATTAAGTGTATGAAACGTGTGTTTCAATTTATAGAACTATTCTACTAGAATTTCAAGTGAAGCATACTATATATTTCATATCATGAAAACTAATTTTATATCAATATTTAATAATTAAATATGTATAAGTATGATCTAAATTTATATATACATCACATGTATTATGACTACTATTAGATCACTACCGATTACATCTAATGTAACATGCTATTCAGATTTTAAATAATTTTATATCTAAATTTATCTCATTATAATGAGTCATAAATTATTTTAGATCTAATTTAAACTTATTTATGATCAAAATAATTTATAAAAATCTGTTCACTATTTTTCTTCATGATACTGGATCATAATGACATCCCTACACATCATAAGAGAATCCGTCGAATGGACAAGAGAGGGACTTGAATCCCTTCTTCTTCTTATGACAGAATGGTCTGATGATCTCATCAATTTGAGTACTGGGCTACTAAGATTTAAAATCTAATTTCAAATAAAATCACATCTATATGTAATTTATCGAAACAAATAAGTGTGTACATGATTTTGATCATATCAATCATATTCTCCATCTAATCTAATTAGATTCAATGCATCACATACATCATATTAGATCTAAACTTAATTTATACAGGATATAAAATATTAAATTCAAATCTAAAATCACATAGAAAATTATTAGATGCATATATGAAAACATAAAGATTAAATTTTAGTTGGATCTGTTTCGATGTTGTGTAGATTTTTGATAGAAATCAGATTTAAAAATTTATCAAAATAGATTTAATTCAGATCTGAAATAAGTCTAACTTTCAAACCAAAATAACAATAATTTTTTTTATTAAAATAGATTTTAAATAGATTTTAAAAGAGGTTATTATTTCAACAAAAATCTGCAACAATAATATTCTGTTATAAGAGATTTATAACAAACCTTAACTAACCATTGATTAAGATAATGTAATCTAATCAAAATTAGGTCATAAATTTTATTTAAATAGATCTAAAATTGATTTAATATCTAATATAAAATTTTAATCATATACCAAATATAAATCAATTAGAAAAAATCAATTATGCATCCATATATCAAAGCCTGGCTCTGATACCAGTTGAAAAGAAAAAGGAGATTCATGCTGAAGGATTGCCAGAGAGCATCTAAAATTTTTTTATAATTCATAATCATAATATTTTTTATCTAAAATGCAGTAGAATAGGGATTAAATCTTCAAAGAACTTTGAATCCAAAACCTCGCAAAGGTTTGAACATACAAACCCTCTACTTCGCGCGTACACCAAACTTTGCAGAAAAACAGAATGAAGCCTTGGATTGTTGTGCCTTCATAAGGCAGTAAGGAGGAAAGGGAGAAGATCTTTGGTGTGATGCCTCACACCTAGAAGTTGGGACGCCATCGCAAACTCCATATGGCAAAGAAGAGGAACCAGTTCCCTCTCTTGCATGCCTTCTTTCTCTCTCTTTCTCACTTTAGCACACAATCCAATTGTTATGCTATGATGATTAGAGATCCTCCCTATTTATAGATGATTCTTCATGACCCAATAGATAAGGATTCCTAATTCAAATCAGCTTTGAATTAATCCTTATCTTATTTAAGAAAGAATCCTAAACGAGATAGGATAGGTGCCTAATTAGGTGCCCTCATGCACCCACGCCTTCACCCAAAGGAGGGGCGGCAACAACCAGCACCCCATCACCTCTTGACCGGCCATGAGGAGAGAGAATCCCAATAAAAGTAGACTTTAAAGATCTAATACAGATATGGGTCAATTCAAATTCAATTCGAATCTGATTCAATCAATTTCGAATAGGCTGTCAATCCTAAACTATTTAGAATTTAGGATCAAGTCTAACTTATATTTTTAATCTAATTAAGTATAATTAAATTAGATCTAATCTGAAATTAATTAGTACTTAAATCCAATCTCTTATAGACTCCTTGGATCATAGATCAAATTTTGTTCATCTCCAAAATTGAATCCGAACCTCATGTCTAGTGCTAGCTAAACAGAGTCAACTGTTTAATCCTGTATGACCTATGACCTAATTCTCAATCAAGTCAATCTATTTATTCAATCAAGTTATATAATTTCAAATTGAATATATAGACTTAAGTCAATTCTTCCTACGTCGCTTGACTTCGTGTGTGACTCCATAGATTCGAATACTAAGCTGATAGCATAGAAATTATTTCCTATACTAATCGAAGTTATCATCTAGCAATAGTTCTTGATGTCCAGATAGGTCAAATATTTGCAAGGCAATATTCAAGAACCCATGCACATGATTACTACATAATTCATCTCTTTAATCCTGAATACTTTAGGATGATCTAGAGTTAAACTGTCAACCCAAAAAGAGTCATCCACATTATATTCCAATCTTTTAAATCCATCTCATGGATTATCCTAGCCAAAATTTTATTAAATTGAAATACAGTGATGCATTAGCTCCTATAATCTGGAGGGGTCAATCTCATCTTGATCCATATATGGACTTCACAAGTACTTGACTGTACCCAATAGTCTCCCGTCATTAGATTAGAAATGCAGATAGTCTGGTACTAAAGCACAGTCAGTTGCTTGCAAGTTATTATGATGATCTCAGGTCTGAGGGACACTTATGTCCACACGCTTTGCGAGCTACTTTTGACAGTAGAGCGCTCAGCAGGTGAGTCATTTATTTAGTGATAATTAGTTCTCCTACATCTCACCTGTATGCCATGCCAGTGTCTCCACACTTCTTGGTTAAGAGGATAACCAATCTATATGGCACACAATGATCTTCACTCGATAAATATCATCATCCTTTAATGATGTATCATTTGATCGTGAACATGTTTAAGAACTATAAGATAAATCCTCCTTTATTGAATACTTTATAGTTCTAAGGACTTCATCACAACACAAGAGTTCTAGTAAGAAATATATAATTTATGATGAAAGATACCAGAATAACTTTATTCAATGATTAAATAATTTATATACATATTACAAAAAGAACACAATCATCCAAACGATTGGCTTTAGGATATATTTTTAATAGGTCCCGTGTCCTGTGTCTTACTGGTGTTGGGGCTAGCTTTGAAGATGCTGGTGGTGGTGGATGTAGTGGATGAGCCATCGAAGTAGAGGATGTCGTGGCGATGGTGGGTCTGATGCTGAGGCGATTAAGAGCCACGTGAATGAGCTTGCACAATCGCCTCCAAATCTAGGGGAGGGAATGGGATCGACGATTTAAGGAGACAAAGAGGGGATCAGAGAAGGAAGAGAGAGGTGAGGGTTTTGATAGCAATCGAGAGAGAAAGAGGGTATGGACTTTTTTATAGGTGGTGGGGGAGGTTGTTTGGTGCTTAGTATTTTTTTTATAAGTGATTTTTTTCCTTTCTTTTGTTTTGGTGCTCCTCTCTTGGTGCTAGTCACTTTTTGCCAATACTCAGTATATTTTTAGTAGATTTAAGTTATCCACATTTATCCATTAGCAGATTTAGTTTACTCACATTTAATCATTGAAATGTAAGTTAAAAATTAATATCATATTTTCATGTTTGACAAACATGGGTATATACAACCTTTTTTTTTCAAATTAACCTTTACCACGTATGTACTTTACGTGACTAAAAGTATGGGTGTATGTGACTTTCTTGTAGTGGCCAATCCATGTAAAAATCTCAAAGACACTTTATTACCTCGACAAATATAGCCATGAGAAGGATGCTTGGTCATCTTGATGAATATAGCAACAACGACTATCTTGAAGGTACTTTGTTACCTTGACGAATATAGCCACCAAAAGGATGTTTCATCATCTCGACGAATATAGCCATGATAACTATCTCGAAGATGCTTCATCACCTCGATGAATATAGCTACAAGAAGGATGCTTTGTCACCTCGACAAATGTAGCTACGATAACTATCTTGAAGGTGCTTCGATGAATATAGCTATGAGAAGAATGTTTCGTCATCTCGATGAATATAACCATAATGACTACCTCAAAGGTCCTTTGATGAATATAGCCATGAGAAAGGTACTTCCTCACCTCAATGAATATAGCCATGATGATTACTTTAAAGGTGCTTCATCATCTCGACAAATATAACCATAAGAAGGATGCTTTATCACCTCGATGAATATAGCCACAACGATTACTTTGAAGATACTTTATCATCTCGATGAATATAGACACAAGATGGGTGCTTTGTCATCTCGACGAATATAGCCATAATGACTACTTCGAACGTATTTCGATGAATATAGCTATGAAAATGATGCTTCATCATGTCGATGAATATAGCCACAATGACTACCTTAAAGGTGCTTCGATAAATATAGCCACGAGAAGGATGCTTTGTCACCCCGACAAATATAGCCATATGACTACCTTAAAGGTGCTCTATCATTAAGATGAATATAGCTACGAGAAGGGCACCTTATCATCTAGACGAATATGCCACAATGAAGACCCCAAAGGCATCTCATTTTTGAATGAGAATAGCCGATAAGAGGATCTTGACAACCAAGGAGCGAGGGCTAATCTAAGAGATTCTCGAAGCCCTCATGCTCGAATACTTAAATAAAAAGCTTTGGATGTCCAAAAGGCAATTTGAAAAGGGTCGTTGGAGGCTCAAAACATCAGCACTGTTGACTTGAGCCAAGATTCTCAAAAAAATTGTCATACACATTCTCAAAGTCAGCTTGAGGATGAGCCAAAATACACTTCCTTCAAGAGACCGCCTAAAGTGCTTAAACACCTTGGCCTATATAATTTGACTTAAGAAAGGTTAAGCTGATTATCCGAACATGTATCACTTAAAATGATACTACAATCTCTACACATCGACTGACTGAATCAGGAATGGTGTCAGCTACTATATGTACTCTTTTCATCTGATCTAATTCTATTTCAGACTCGAGAGTAGGGAGCTTATGTTATGGGTAGAAATTCTTCCTTGATAAAGCAAATACATAGGGAAGCTGGATCCAATCTGACTTTGATGCCAGCCGACTCAAGGCACTTGAGCTAACCTTATCCGGCATAATGAGAAAGATTAGCCCCCATGTGGATCTTCAAATCCCATGACCATGGGGACCAACTAATGACGAGCAAATAAGGAAGAAGATAACAAATATATCACGCCAAACAAGGATGAAAATAGTAAGCCAATGAGGTAAGGCTAACCACCTGATTCACCAAGCCAGTATTTTCGTTGAGGTAGGAGATAATAAATATATTTCTCTAGATAAAGCAGAAGTTAATGAACGTATCTCATCTAATAAGTCAAGGCTAACCACCTGATTCTCTTCTTTCTCATGGTTGTTTAGCCTCTGTCTATAATAAAGATCCATAGGGACCTTCAAGATATGAAAAATTTCTTACCCAAAGCAATCACTTCTTCTCAACTATTTTAAAATTCTGACTTGAGCATCGGAGGATCTTCGACTAGAGTTAACTCTGATCGAAGACTTATCTTGTAGATCTTGCCATCGCCGATTGGTGATCACTGATCAACTCCAATCGACTTGACCCAAGATGGATTTCTGCTGCAATAATGTCAATTGCAAACTCTTCTACTTGCTAATTATGAGAAATATGCTCTCTAAAAGCTATTCCTCTCTAACTTCTTATGGCCCACATCTTGAACTCCTTGTTGTCAATGAGGAACCCTTCTGCTCACTAATCAATGCTTCCGCTTTCGAATCAAGGGAGTGTCATCAATCGCTAGATCATAAATTTGGAACACAAGCCACTACCCCCATGTATAGTTGAGATTCATTACCAAGTCCAAAGTCCAAATCCAAATAAGATTTTATTTTAGTTTTGCTTTATTTAATTATTTTCTTCTAAAAGGTTGTTAGTATTTGTGTCCTAATGGTTCTTTGGTTTGTGAGTCAAGATAGAAGTCAAACTCCTATCCACATTATAGTCGATTTAAAGAGATCTTTAGTATCTACTTT
>KE504835.1:39657-68606 GCA_000441515.1 Elaeis oleifera
CTGTTGAGGTAGAGTACTGACTTGAGTGTCAGAGGATCTTGTCGGAGTACTCCCAACTCCGGTTTAGACTTTCTTGCAGGTCCCGGTGGCGGCCGCGGTCATCTCGACTCTAGCTTCTCCGACGCCAGTGGAATTTTGCACCAACAATACTATTACTACTACTGATGATTTATTTATCTTATTAAAAAAAATATTGATAATTTATTTCTCAAAGATGAACAAAATTGGTTTAAAAATGAAGATTTAAAATAGAAGAAGCTTGATCAGTTATAGTTTGGAATAACTTCTGAAGACTCAGAGTATAGCAAGATTAATTAGCTTGAAGATCAATCAAGTTTAGAAGAGAATCTTGAGCAAAAGAAGCTTAATCAAATGGCTACCACATCAAGTTCAAAAGAGATCGTAATTGAAGAATTTGTTAACTCTAAAATTGCTTAGAAAGGGTCAAAGGATGCTATAATTGATCCAGTTATAGATAACTATATTGAAGAATTAAATCATACGGGAGAGTCATATGTTGAAGCTATCCAAATTTGGATGTTTGTTATAAAGATTTAGTCAGTTATGAAGATGAAAAGTTTGTTGATCTTAAAATAGCTTCAAAGATCACGGAGCCAGAAAATATGCTTGATGGAGATGATTCTTCTTATATCTTGGTACCGATTGATTTTGAAGCTACTCTAAAGTTTGAACTATTAGAAGACTCCGTCATGAGGAGTTGATTCCATATTTAGAAGAAGCCAACTACATTTAAATACTTGAAAAAATACAAATGTAGGCATGTGGATATAACCAAATTTTTATTTTAATTTTGCTTGTGTAGATAATAGTCAATACTCATAGTAAAATAACTGACAACTTGATATTCATTAGGATATGCTGGATGCTCAAAGGAGTCTCGACATCATGATCATGAAGTCAGTGGTAGGAGAAAGTGTTGCAAGACATTATCAATTTCGATATATGCATCAAAGAGGATGAACCGACGAAGGAACTATTGTTCGAGCCAATAAGAGAGTTCATTATTTAATTATTGGTTCAATAAATTGTTACATATTGCTATTACTACGGTGATGAAGGCGATAGCTACGATGGTGCTTTATGCTATCAATAACTTCAGTAATGTCAGTATGGACTTCGCAATGAGGAGTGTTAAGAACATTGCATGTCCAGCTAGGGCTTTATTTTTAGTGTGCTATTTGAAATAAGATTCTATTTTAGTATTGTTCTATTTAATTATTTTTTTAAAGATTATTAGTATTTATGTTCTAGTGGGTCTTTGGTTTGTGAGTCAAGAAAGGAGTCAAACTCCAATCCATATGATGGTTTCTTTACTACTACATGAATTGATGCTTGATCTCACCAATATTAACAAAGCTACTTTTACTACTATTATTACTCTTGGTAAGTTGAAGGACACCTATTTTGCATATTGGAAGGCTCTTCTCAGGTCTTATTTGATAGACCAAAATTTATGAGATATTTTGAATGAGTCAGAGATGATCTCAACAAATGAGATTACGAAAAAAATGTAAACTCTAAAATCTAGAAAGATAATATGGATTCTTTAAATTTCAGTTAATAAAGAAAATTATCTTCATATTCAGAATATAAAGGAGCTGAAGAAATTATAGGATATTTTATAGCTGTCTACTTAAATTCATGCAAACCAAGACATCTCAAACAAAAATTATCTAAAGAGTGGATTTGGTTCCAAGCTTTCTAACAAATTTCAAAGAGGAACCAAAATTGGTTTAAAGATAAAGAACTGAAACAAGGGGAGCTTGATTAGTTAGAGATTGGGGTGACTTTGAAGATCCGGAACATGACAAGGTTGATCAATTTGAGGATCAATCAAGTTTAGAAGAGAATCTTGAGCAAGAGATGCTTGATCAGATAGCTACAGTCTCAAGTTCAACAGAAATTATTGAAGAATCTGTTAATTTTGAAATTACTTATGAGGAGTCAAAGGATTCTACAATTGATCTAGTTATAGAGATATGTTTTGAAGAATCAAATTATATGGAAGAGTTCTATGTTGAAACTATCCAAGATTTGGATATTACATTTGGAGATTGAATTAGTTATGAAGATGGAATCTGGTTGATCTTAAAATAGCTTCAGATATCAAGAAACAAGAAGATATACTTAGTGAAGATGATTTTGTTGTGCCTTGATACCAGTTGATTTGGAAGCTATTCCAAAATTTGAATTGTTAGAAGACTATGCATGAGAAGTTGATTCCATGTTTAGAAGAAACCAACTACATGCAGATACTTGAGGCAACACAAGTAGGGGCATGTAGATATGATCAAATTTTTGTTATTAATTTACTTATGTGCATATAATGGCCAATGCTCATAGCAAATATAACTAGGAACTTGGTATTCCTTGCGATGAGATGGATGTTCAAAGAAATCTCGATTTCATGACATGGAGTCAGTGCCAAAAAAAAGTATTACAGGATATCATCGATTTTGATATATCATCGAAGAGGATGAGCTATTGAAGGAACTATTATTCGAGCCAATAAAGAAGTTTCGTTATTTAATTATTGATTCGACAAACTATTACATATTACTATTACTATGGTGATGATAGCAATAGCTATGATGGCACATCATGACAATGATAAATTCAGCATTGTTGATATAGACTTTGTAATGAGAGGGAGTGTTGCAATTCATTGCCAAGTCCAAAGTCTAAATCCAAATAGAACTTTATTTTGAGTGTCATTATGTTTAATTATTTCCTTTTAAAGGTTCTTAATATTTATATCTTAGTGGGCCTTTGGTTTGTGAGTCAAGATAGGAGTCAAACTCCTATCCACATTGTGATCTATTTAAAGAGATCTTTGGTGTTTTCTTAATATATGTGTAGAAAATCATAAAGAACCGTATATAGAATGGTGCCGAAGGGTGTGATAAGAAAGAGAGAGGAGAGATCATTTGTGCATGTAGAGACTCCTTTTTGAGACACCTTTGTGAGGTTTTGGCATTTATTCTTCTTTGAATAAATTATTATTCTCTCCTATTTCTTGTTCTTCTATAATATTTTTTTTTTCTTTCAACTCTCTATAAATATTTTTTATTTGATATTTGTTTTAGATCTTGGGCTGGCACGATCGATCTACTATATGTAGCGTGCCGTTCTATGTATACCTCATACAACATGATTACCTCCTTATCATGGTTCTACCTCCAAATCTAACCAAAAGGTATCGAATCTCTAAACCATGATTTTCTTTCCCTATTTAGGTTCTTGGAACATTTATATTTATTTTGCAATGTAGAGAGAGATCCCCATGTTTTCTATTAAGGATGTTTGTTAAAAGAAGACCAAGTTCTGCACGACTTGCAGGTAATTATTTATAGTTTGATAGATAGAATAGAAATATTTTGCTTTTGTTTTGGATTTTGGGGATTTGATAAGATACTCTATTTTGTCGTTGGAAGAAATCTATGTTTTTATATTCACATGGCTTTTCTATTGATTCATGTTGATTTGATAAATTAAATTATTCCTTCTATACAATTTGACTATTTATGGTGTTGCTAGAGCCCCAATATCAACTACCATAGGGACTTCTCAAATCATAAAAGCCTCCTTAACTAATTCCAATAAGACCCTCCAGCTAGGCAACCAATCATATGATGAAAGAAGATATAAAGCCTAAAATTGAGAATTTTGGAGAGGTAGAAAATAAGAACAAAAAATATAGCAGTTGTAGAAGCACATTGCTGCATCCTTATGTAATATTCTAACAATGTGGAGAAGTTGGAGCCAATAATTGGATCTAGCTTATGGTATGAAAAGGTTCATCAACATCTTTCTCTGCTATATGCATATGATATTTCCCCTGTTAAAATAGCTCACACCCTTAAAATAGAAGAGCATGATTTGAAACTAGTACACTTATTGAAATTTAGTCTCTTTTTTTTAATGTTTCACCATCACCTATTTAGTATTATTTTTTGAGAAGTATTGATATTTCAGAATTCTTATGAATCTTAATGTGCTTGCTGAGAAGTTTATTGTTGATCAAGATGCGAGAATAATTATAAGGGCAACATATAGAATTTGTTGGAATATAAACCCAATTTAATGGGTTCTTGTTTATTTGTTTTGTTTGATGGCATTTATATAGTATTCTTTTTAAGAAGTATTGATATTTCAGCATTCTTATGAATCTTAATGTGCTTGCTAAGAAGTTTACTGTTGATCAAGATGCGAGAATAATTATAAGGGCAATATATAGAATTTGTTGGAATATAAACCCAATTTAATGGGTTCTTTGTTTATTTGTTTGTTTGATAGCATTTATATAATTTTTGATTTATAGTGTACTTAACAGTCTTTACTTGGTTCTCTCTTTATGTAAAGAATGAGAGAAAATCAACCCATGAGTTGTAGTGTAAAAGGGTTTCTTTAGTTTCTTTGGGAAGAAGAGGGATATCACGACAGCTCGATAGAAAAGCCCCAAGTGCATTTTTTTTAATGAAAAAGGAGGAAGATTGCAAGGAGCGAATTTCATCTTTTAGTTGTTGATTTTTTCTGCACACTTATAAGTGATATTTTAAATTTCTCATGGTTGAAATGAAGATTTTTTGAAGTGGATTTGACCCCATCTTGTCTTCCATTGTTTGGCTTCATCTTCCATTGTTTGTTTGATATTATTTGCATATTATTAGCATCTATTTAGCTCCAACAAACTTGGTATCAAGGCTTGATGTGGTGATTTGATGGATGCTTTATATTTTGCTAGTATCTTTGGTTTGAAATTATAGGTTTTCAAAAAGCATTGAGTTTGAGCTCGAAATTGGTGCAATCTTTAACTAAAATAGAGTGTAATATGCTTCCCATTCAACTTTCTAAATTAACAAAGAAGAACTATGATCATTGGTGCATCCAAATCAAGATTTTGTTGGAATCTCAAGATTTATGAGATATAGTTGAAAAGGATTTAAAGAACCTAGCTCACCACAAGAAGAAGAAAGGCTCACCGAAGGTCAAAGAAATGTTCTAAAAAAGTCAAGAAAGAGAGATAAAAAGTTTGCCATCTACCAAGTCATTAATGAAGCCAACTTTGAAAAATTTCTAATGCCAAAACTTCCAACAGAGTCATGGGAAATTCTCAAGAATGCTCATAGTGGTGTTGACAAAGTTGCGAAGGTGAGGCTCTAAATATTGAAAAGAGAATTTGAAGAGTTGAGCATGAATAAGTCAAAATCCATTTCTGATTACTTTCCAAGAGTGTTGTCAATTATGAATGAAATGAAAGAAATGGTGAGGAGATTAATGATGTTAGGGTAATAGAGAAAATTTTGCATTCTTTAACTCTAAAATTTGAGCATGTGATAGTAGTTATTGAAGAAGCCAAAGACTTGAGTACCATGACAATTGATCATTTGATGGAAATGCTACAAGTTCTGAGCATAGATTGAGTAAAAAATCTTCTAGCTCTTTGGAACAAGCTCTCCAATCCAAGCTCTCTTTGAAAGATGTTAAGGAAGAATGCTATGTTGCTAGCACTCAAAGAGGATGAGGTGGAAGCTATAAGAACTAGGGAAGAAGTTATAGAGACTGTGGAAGAAGTTATAATAGTCAAAGAAGAGATTTTAACAATTAAGGAAGAGGATTTAGTTATAGAGGAAGAGGTGGAAGGCATGGGGGAAGAGGCCAATTCTCATTCCCTCTAAGAGGTCAAGAGGCAACTTCAATCATCATTCCAATCAACAAGTCTTTGACAAGAGGAATGTGCAATGCTTAATTGTCACAAGTATGGGCACTATAGCAATGAATGTAAGCAAGGCAATAAAGTTGGAGAGCAAACTAATTAATATCATTGAGAAAGAGAGTAATTATGGGGTGACTTATACTTTGTTGTTGGCTCATAATGGGAATGAGGAGAATGAAACAATGCATGATTTCTTGATACTAATGCAAGCAACCACATGACAAGAAAAAAGGAATTGTCTATTGATTTAGTTGAAAGTGTGTGAGATAATGTTATTTTGATGATAATTCCAAAATTTCGGTGCAAGACAAAGGTAATGTTCTCATCAAACTCAAGCATGGCAATCATGATTTCATTTTAAATGTCTATTATGTTCCAAATTTGCATAGAAACCTTTTGAGCTTGAGTCAACTTTTGCAGAAAATTGTAATGTTGATATGAAAATTGCTCTCTTACTTTGTGGGATACTCATCATAATTTGATTACTTATGTAAAATATCATATGGTAGAATTTTTTTTTGCATTTTCAACATGATATACTCAAATATTTTAGCTCCATCATTCATGGCAATTCTTAGTTATGGCATTTGAGATTTGGACATCTTAACTTTAGAGGCTTGAAGCTCTTGACTACAAAGAGCATGGTGAAGAGGTTGCCAATCATTGATCATCCTATGCCTTCCCAAAATGGAAGGGACCTCCCTACTATCCAGAACTGATTCATTAGGGATAGTCATTTATAATTTGGGTCAGATAGCTGTACCCCAGATAAAGGAACAAGGAATCAGACTAAAATCTAAAAGCAAGAATTGTCGGTATAGAAGAAAGAGATGACTGAGAGCCAAAGCTTTATGCTTATTGGTTCGGAGTTCCTCTCCATTATACCACGCGTTTGAACGCTAAGAGGAATTACGATGACCTTCTTCTTACTAGACCTCTGTAACTTCATCTGCTCCATTGTATATGTGATTAGTAAGCAGTGAAAGATATTGAATGAAAAAAAAATGAACTATTGAATAGTGTGATTGATCAGACAAGTACTAAGGACTTTCAAAAAAATATTCTCAAATATCATGGTCATCTTTAGGGTAAACAGTCAGATCCTAAGAAGTAAGTAGCATCCTCCTAAAAGAGTATTATTTCCCATAGCCGGTCTCTCTCAGCAGTGAGGTCATGCTTTCGCTAGTGAGTTCTTTTCTGCGGGATTCCTTTCTGTTGTTCTTTATCCTATGGAGATGGATTGATATGAAGGGCCATAAAAGTCATCTCATATTGCCGACTTTACCTCCTCTAAGAGTCAAAGCAAGACTGACAGTCTACTTTCTCTCAAAGAGAGCTTCTGTTTGTGCTTACTTTTTTAACACTGAAAGTGTAGAAAGAAAGGATCGATCTTCCAAAAAAAAGGGACCGATCTTACGATACCAAGACTGGTGCCACCCACATAGAGTGAGGGGAAAGAATCTACTAGAGAAAAGAGACCAATGCCCGAACCCCTGTATAAGAACCCGCTATCTCGTAAACAGGGTTTCTACATCCCAACACTTTTTTCCTTCATTCATTTTGTCTCTCTACTGGCATCATGGAAATACCAATTTCTTTTTTTTGTTGTCGAAGGTGCCATTAGGCATATGGAAATGGTGCATTCTTGGTAAGTATCAAAGATTAAGATTCACTAAGGAAATAAGGTGAAGAGTATCAAAATCATTGGATCTTGCGCACACTAACATTTGTGATCCTTTGGAGCCTATGTCAAATGGCAAGAATCGGTACTTCCTCATTTTCATCAATGATTTTAGCTGGAAGACTTGGATGTATTTCTTGAAGAGAAAATTTGATGCATTTGATATTTTCAAGGAGTTTAAAATTTTTATTGAAAAATAAAGTGGCTACCAATTGAAAGTTCTATGGTTTGATAGAGGTAGAGAGTATACTTCTGATCTTTTTGAAGATATTTTAAAGAGCATGAAATTATGCATCAAGTGACTCCATCCTACACTCCCCAACTTAATGGTATTGTTGAAAGGAAGAAATGGACAATCTTAGACATGGCAAGAAGTATGTTAAAAGAGAAAAAATACTATCAGAAATCAATTTTTCAATGAGAGATAACACCAAGGGATCTATCCCTCGAAAAATCACTGACGGATCAAAAGAGATTTTTAAGAGATGTTAAGTTGTATTCAAAATTTAGTTTACTGAGGAATCTTTGAGCAATTTGCGAGGGTCTTACTGCCCTCATTAAATTCCTTGAAAATCAATTGGTAATTTGTAAGGGATTAGTGAGTGATTACTTCAATAATTTTTACCAAAAAATTTGTAAGAAAAATTCTATCCCTCAGAGATTTATCAAGGGATGAATCCCTTGGTGTTGATAAGATATTATTAAAATAAATAAATATATTAGAGAGGGATTTTTTCTTAGAAATCTCTTAGTATATTAAAATCTAGTTCCAAGTGAATGTCAATTATGGACACTACAGGAATTAAGAGTATTAGTGCTGACATATATAATAGTGATGATATGAAAAATTGAGACATTTAATCCACTATCATAACATGGATTCATATAAAATATAGAGCAAATAAGGCATTTAACCCTCTGCTCAAGGAATCCTATGATCTGATTAGGAGGA
This sequence comes from Elaeis oleifera, assembly GCA_000441515.1. NCBI lineage: Eukaryota > Viridiplantae > Streptophyta > Magnoliopsida > Arecales > Arecaceae > Elaeis > Elaeis oleifera. The sequence goes on from KE504835.1 coordinate 48,028, forward strand.
GAGCAAAAGATCCAAGAATTGACAAAAGCAAAATTTTTACATCCTCTTTAATTTTATTGTTCATTTAAAATTGAGTTACATAGTTATATTCATAAGGATAAGATATGTCTTTACTCAAGCTTGGTTGGATTTATCTTTCCATTTTCAATATGGCTCACATTTCTAAGATAGACATGACTCACAGAAATAAACTCATGAAAGCTAAAATTCTATAGATGACAGATTTCAACTTCTACATGAACTTTGCTTTCTATCACTCCATCTAATTCATTTCAATGTAGAGGTGTTTATCACATAAAATATTATAACATGCTATATCTCTTGCATTTTATATTAGCATTGATTATGGAATTAATAGGGGCCTTTCTATCTTGTTGGATAGAGCGTAGCGTAGCCCAAGAAGTGGAAAGGCCTAATACTATTACCATGCAGATGTAGTGCTTTGATTGAATTTGGGATGCCGGGTAGAGGCCCTATAATATGAATCCGATCAAATTTTATTGATATCTCTATATATCTATTTTGATGAGATATGTTGTCTTTCAATATGTGAGTACTTTTTTAGGATTTCTACCTTGTACATTGTAATATCCAATATTGAAGATAGTAAAAACTCTCCAATCATGCATCTACACATGTAGTTTTTCCTTCTTTCAAAAGATTTTCCATATAAAATCTGCATTGCATTGATCTTTATTTTCTTCGATTTTTCTTTCATTTGAAATCTTGTTACAACAATCAACTTATAGCCTAGGTATTTATGAATAATAAAAAAAATTAAAAAGTAAAAAAGCATTGCATTCCATTTGTTTTATAAATTGATATTGTCCATAGGAGATTTTAATTAGACTGAACACAATATTTGAAGTGATTTAATTTGGGCTTGAGTCCATCCCTAATATAAAAATTGGTTATACTTCTTTTAATCCATCTGATTAATGCTATATCATAGTTATTCTCATTCCTAAAGAAACAAATCATGCCACTATCAATTTTTTTAAAAAAAGCATGCCCTTTCTCATCTCTTCCAAGTGAAGGTCTACATGCATCGGGTGTAATTGGACCGCCAAATTAATCCACTATGGATAACAGGCCATATTACCCCTTATATTTCACAGATTCATGATTGTGTGCTATCCAGCATGCAGATGCTCCAAATTTGCTTGCTTCACTTGGACTTGGTACACATTTAAGCTTCCCTGTTTAGCCGCTCAAGCCTCCACCGATTGAGCCCTTTTTGATTCCTCCCAAGCAGAAGCACTAGCTTCTGTATTTAGTCGCTCCAAGCCTTCCACCCAATTGAAACTCCTGAGTTGGAGAAAGCATAGGGAAAACCAGTGGAAAATACAGGGAAAAATAGCCAAAAATATAGAAAAAATGAAAAAAATCGAAAGGTAAGAGCTTTTCCCATATGTATTAATTTGTTTTATTTCATTCTCTTTCTTCGGTTATCCATAGGAAAGGAGAGCACCTAAGTGGGATAGGATTTTTTTTTAATTTTATTCTTTTTTCTTCAGAGATCCATGGGAAATTGGAGAGCACCTGAGGAAGATGGAGTGTTTCTTAGGTTCTGTGAGGATTTGAGAGCACTAGAGGAAGATGAAGGGTTTTCTTAGGTTCTATAAGGTTTTGAGAGTGTGAGTTGGTCCCTTTTGTCTTTGAGAGCCAAGCCTCCCACCCTGAGGATGGAAAAGCATGCGTGAGTTGGGCCCATTTGGTTTTGAGAGCCAAGGAGCATTGAGGGAGATGGGATCTTTTTTATTTCATTCTTTTTCTTCGAAGATCCATGGGGAAGGAGAGCACCTGAGGGAGATGGAGGGTTTTCTTAGGTTTCGTGAGGTTTTGAGAGTGTGAGTTGGTCCCTTTTGGCTCGTGTGATTGGTTCCATTTATTTGAGACTCCTGCGGATGGAAAACTCCCACTCGTTTGAGACTTAAGGATGGAAAAAATAGAAAAAAAGGGGCATTGTTCCATGAGGTTTTGAGAGCCTGAGTTTTTGATTTTGAGAGCTAAGACTTCCACCCCATTGAGATTCCTGAAGATGGAAAAGATTCCCACCTGACTGAGTATATCTCCCGAGGATAGAAGAAACAAAAGAAAATAAGAAGAAAAAGAAAAGAAAAATGATAGAAAATAAAGAAAAAATAGTATGGGTTTTAGACAATCATGTTTCACTTTGGTATACTAATTTTAAATGGGATGGGTTTGAAATTTTCAGTTAATTTTATAATCGAGTTTGGGATGGGTTGGGATAGTTAGATTTTACATGGATTTGGATATGGGTAGGGTATAACTAGTTTAGGATGGATTCTCTTTCTGTACCATAATGAGTTTTACTAATTAATTTATGCTTGTACTCATTAATACTTCATTTCTTTTTTAATAATTCTCTAATTACTTAATATTTTAACAAAAGCATATTCTAATTGTTAATAGTTTTTGAAATTCTAAAAATATGCATTGCATTTGGAGATTTTGATCCAGCCAACCATTTTTTCTAATTTATTGGTTGCAGATTCAGAAGAAATTATGGAAGCACAAGTCACTTGGACTAGGGTAGGAAGAGAAGGTCCATCATATTTGTTGAGTGATATTTATATTTTACTATTTGAATCTTCTCTATCATACCTGTACTATTTTCCATACTTTATTTATTATAATATTTGGTCCATATTTGGTCCATTTCATTTGTGATCCGATTTAACATGATTGCCATCCATAGTTATTATTTATATTATTGTTTCTAAGTAGATGAAGATAAATTTTATAATTTATATATAAGTGCTGACTATACTTGATTTTATATAGGTAAAAAAGATACATATGTCAAGAGATCACAGTTAGATGTATAATCACTTGAGAAATGGATTTGTCACTGATGAATTGAAGGAAGGAGTTGAAAGATTTCTTCAATTTGTATTTTTGCAATGTCAAAATATAGATGAAAATAAAATTAAGTGTCCATGTTCAAAGTGTTGTAACTAAAAGTTTTGCATTAGAGATGAAGTGGTTTTGCATTTTTAGTATAAAGGTTTTGATGAGCATTACGCTGTATAGACTTCACACGATGAGACTTATGGTCATATCGGAGAATCTTCATAAGGTGATCTTAATCTATACAGAAGGTTGGTAGTAGAAGGGTTTGATCTAGAATTTTAAAAATTACAACTAAATATGGAGATCACCAATGAGGAGGGTTATGATATGCATGAACCTTCGAATCCACATGCTGAAAAATTCTATTCTTTATTGAGAGCAACGGATGAGCCATTATGGGAGGGTTGTCAGAAGCACACCAAACTATCTACAGTGTCACAACCTTTAAATTGTAAGTCTGAATTTAATATGAGTGAAAATTATTATGATCGTCTTCTGTCGATTGTCCAAGATTTGTTACTAGAAGATGAGAAGCTAGTAGATAATTTCTATAAAATAAAAAAATGATGGGAGAGCTTGGCCTTGGCTATCAAAAGATTGATGTGTGTCCTAATACGTGTATGTTGTATTATTTGGAAGATGAGGTAAAGACAGAATACAGTGTTGTGGTCATGCTCAATAGAAATATAGGAAAAATGATTGTGGTATAAAGGCAAAGAATATTTTTTTTAAAGTATTATGATATTTTCTACTAACTGATAGGCTTCAAAGATTATTTATATCATCAAAAATAGCACAACATATGACTTGGCATGCTTCAAATAGGTGTGTAGATGATTTTATAGCACACCCATGTGATAGTAAGGCATGGAAGCATTTTGATGGAATTCATCCTAACTTTTCATCCAATCTGAGGAATGCGTAGTTGGGATTGTGTACTGATAGATTCAATCCTTTTGAACATTCATCAACACCTTATTCATGTTGGCCTATTTTGATTACTGTATATAATTTACCTTCATGGATGTGCCTCAAGTGGCAGTATATTTTTTCAAATATGGTGATACCAAGCCTGAAGAGTTCATGTAGGAATATTGATGTATTCCTAAGGCCTCTAATTGATGAGTTGAAGTAGTTATGGAGAGTGGGGGTAAATACTTACGATGTGAGTAGAAGACAGAATTTTCTGATGAAAGTAGCATTTCTGTGGATAATTAATGACTTTCCTACATATGGCATGTTATCTGGATGAAGCATACATAGGAGACTATCATGTTCTTATTGTAAGGAGTGCACTAAGGCATTCATCCTAAAAAATGATGGCAAGACATCATTTTTTGATTGCCACCATTAGTTTTATCTCTTGATCATCAATATAGAAGACAACAGAATGCTTTTCTCATGATCGAGTTGAGAGAGATATGCCCCCTCCTCAGTTATTTGGTGAAGAAATATTGAACAGAGTGTGTATACTTCTATATTATATTTGGCATGCAGCATGTTAATAAAAGCTACCTGGATTTGGTGTTAAATATAATTGGATGAAAGAAGTATATTTTGGGAGTTGTCTTATGGACACATAAATCTAATCATACATAACCTTGATGTCATGCACATAGAAAAAAATATGTTTGACAATGTTTTTAACGCGGTAATGAGCAAAACCAAAGATAATGCAAAGGCAAAAAAAGATTTAGAAAGATATTGCAATAGGCCTTATTTGCACTTGAAGTCATATAATGACAAGCTTTGCAAACCTAAAGCTGCATAAGTGTTGACCATTGAACAGAAAGGGACATTTGTAACTGGTTGAAGGAATTGAAGCTTTCTAATAGCTATGCCTCAAACATATCTCGATGTGTGGACATTGAGGATTGTAAGTTCTATAAATTAAAGGGTCATGACTACCATATACTTTTGGAAAGATTGCTTCCTATTACTTTTTAGGATATGGTGCCACCTTCAGTGTGGGATGCGATAACTGAGCTATGCTATTTCTTCTAGGATATATGCTCTACTGTCATTCAGGTTAAGCATATAGAGATCTTAGAGAAAATATTATTGAAACTTTATGTAAGTTGGAGAAAATCTTTCCTTTCACTTTCTTTGATTCTATGGAACATTTATCGGTTCACTTAGCTTATGAAGCAAAGATTGGAGGACCAAATCAATTTAGATGGATGTACTTGTTTGAGAGGTACTATTCTTTATTTATAGTATATAGTTTGTTAACTTTTTATATCTTATATAAGTGAAATTGATGTTGTTTAGGTACATGTTCTACTTGAAGAGTGTGGTGCGAAATAAGTCTTCTATCGAAGGTTCAATATGTGAAGCTTATGTTATCAAGAAAATTAGCTCTTTTTACTCATATTATTTTGAGCCCGAGGCCCAAACAAGATTGACTTAAGTCCTACAAATAATGATGGAGGAAATGTGGGGCCTTCAGAATGTCTTTCTATCTTTTTGCATCTTGGACAACCAATAGAAACAACTGTATTTTATAGGTTAATGACTAATGAGGAGTATGATGCAATATATATTTATGTGTTGCTTAATTATGAAGAGCTTGGACCATTTGTAGAGTAAGTGTTTCATTTTCTTATTTATAATGTATATCAGATATTAAATTATTTGGACTAATTATGTGTGACTAACATAAGTGCAATCAATATGAGTTACATGTTAGAGCGTGTTCATCTCATATTACCGATGCTGAAGTTGAGAGACTATGAGTGGGAGTTTGCAAGATAGTTGTGGTTAGTCGATAGCGTACTCTATATAATATATTTTCTTGTTGATCATCCTTAAGTTAAACGATTGTGATAATTATTCTTGAAAATAGGTGAAAAGTGAGAGGCATAGAATTGATCAGCATATCGTGGATATAGCACAAGACCCAAATCCAGGAGTTACAACTTTCAAAGGATATTTTGCTAATGGTTTCAAAGTCCACACACTTGAATATGGCATCAATAAACAAACAAGAAACAGTGGCGTGTATGTAAAGGGGAGTTGCTACAATGACTTCGAACATGATTATTATGGCATGTTAATTGAGATTTTAGAGTTAACTTATTATGGTGTTGGAAATAAGGTGGTATTATTTAAATGCGATTGGTCATGACACTAAGAGAGGCATAAGAGTGCACCATGATCATGGTCTCATGGATTGGTCCCACAAATCATGATTGAATACCAATGAATCTTTTGTATTGGTGCAACAAGCGCATCAAGTATATTACACAATTTATCCATGCAATAGCAGAGAGATACATGATTGGTGGATAGTATGTAAAGTTAAAGCTAGGAATTCCTTTAATATCTCTTTAGCGAATACAGGTGATGACAATATATCTCTAGATATTGATGTGTATCAAGAGGATGATATTACAAATCCATCTATAATTCAAGCTAATGAAGAACTTGATGCACCAAATTTGCTAGTTGATTTCTCTCAATATGAAATGTTTGATGATGATGAGATACATAAGTTGCAATAAGGACTAGAAGAAGCATTGGTAGAAGAGGAAAAGGAAGAAGAAGAGGAGGTTGAAAGGACGTAGAGGATGAGAAGAAGAAGAATTTGAAGACGATGATGACTCTGATGAAGAAGAAAATGAGTTTGAATTATCTGATAGCGATAATGATTGATTTATATAATATTACTATTCACATTTAAATTTAGTTACCATGTAATGTATTATCATATTGAATTATTTATAATTATATATATTTTGGATAATTTTGATTATAATTTATCAAATATTTATTTTGACTATTTGATCTATGCCTATATTATGGGTTTGTATTATATTATTGCAAATAATATATATGTTCTTAAGTTAGATTTATGATATATAATATTTGCATCTAACCTTTGTATATGAACAGGGATAATGAGACATGGTGGAGCATCCAAACTTAGTCAAAGGAGTGGTAGAGGAAGAGATGCATTTCGACAATAGCTTCAAGATGAACATGATGGGAATAGTGGGAGACACCCACAACGATCTACCCGTAAGTTATTTGACACACCTCTGCCTGCTGAGGGGCATGGCTCGTTGCTCGTGGAAGAGCACTCTATCAATCCTTCACCTTATATACCTGATAGTATAGGTTCAGTTGATTCTATGCGTACAAGTGGATCGAACCAGTCGGCCCCTGAGCTAACCATTGAAGCAGATAAAATTTTCATTACAGTGAAAATGAATAAGTTTTATAATTATATATTCTTATTTGATATTTATTTTTTTATTATTTGATATTATTAATTTGGTTTATGGCTTATGTGTAGATTTGTCGAGCTTGAGGTGTCATGTCAAATGAGTGTTTGGCTGAAATAGTACTTTAAAGAAGCTTGGCCTTTGTGGGGAATGGTAGAGCAAACAATCAAAGATGAGTTGTTGTGCAGATTTGAGGTGATGTATTAGGCTTTCATTTAGTTCATAATGTAAGTTATTATAATAACATTGCGTAAGTCTCCGATGTGTTTTGTAGGTAAGGTACAAATGGTCTCCAACAGAAGATTATAGTGTTAGAAAATATTGGATGAATATCAATAGATGTCTACTTACTAGCATGATGAGTGGGGCATGAAAGAAATATGTTGATGAGTTAAAGAAGACAAATCCACGAGCCACACTTGTAGACACAATCGACAAAGTTCATCCAAGTTGGATGAAGCAAGATATATGGGATGAGTTGTATCAGAGGCATTGGCTTAAGGATAAGTGGCAGCAGAAGTCTAAAGCTACTAGAAAAATTGAATGAAGTAAAAGGAGGGATAGATTACCAAGCATTCAGGGGGTTCTGTTCCTTTATAATGCATAAGAGAAGGATAGTAATTTATTAACTATTTCTCTATTGTTATTTATGTTTATATTCAGTCATATATTTATGATATAATAACTTATTACAGATGCAAGAGAATGGTGCAGAATCTACTATTGCAATACTTTTTGATTGCACCCACAAGAAGAAAGGGACAGGAGAGTTTGTGGATGCAAAATTTAAGAAAGTTAGCATAGGTTTTTAATTTTACATCTAAGTATATCTATATATTAATATATATTAACATATATGTATCCATAATTATATCTATAAGTATTGAATGGTTGAGTGTTAAATTGAATGGTTGGTTCGCATTATTAGTAGGTTGTATTTGTTGTTTTGAAAAGTCATAGTTTTAAGATAAACTCTATCAAATTTTTGAGAAATATCTAATAGATTTTAGATATTTAAGTTTGTAGAGTTAGGGTATTACATTAACAGATAAATTATTATTATTTGTTTATCTTGTTTTTATGCATATCGTCTATGAAATAGAGATATTTACTTATTCAATTTTTTTTAAAGGCCTGAACTTTTTAATGTTTGATTGCAGGAGGCATATAAGGTTGCTCTTATAGAAAAATATAGCTCGAAGATTGATTTACAACCTTTATTTGATGCTACTGTATGGGTGGAAGCCATAGGAGATGTTTCTAAGAATAAAGTGTATGGATTTGGGCCACATGCACATTCATCCAATGTACTCACAAGGACTCCTATATCATGCTCTACTTCTCAACTAGGCGATCCTTCAGGGAGTGCATCCACCGCCAACTTTGCTACCCAAAGAGATGACGCAGGAGCATATTGTAGTGGCTTTGATAAACCCTCAATATAGAGAGATGCTGCGATTTTTTATTTTAGTTTGGTTTTACATCATCTGAGTAGTTTCCATCTCCTCCACAAGAAGGAACTGAGCCAGATCCCTCTCCAACTGATCCTCCATGTGATTGATATTTGATTATGAACTTATTAGATGTAGTCTTATGTTTGATACTAGATATTAATTAGAGTTGAGTTATTTAATATTTTGATGTGATATATTTGATTATGGATTGAAACTTTGATGGATGCTAAACTTATATTTTATGGAAGTTTTACTGAAATTTGTTTATTCAAATGTGTTGTTGTGTTATTTTGTACTATAAAATATTGAGTTATGGCTGATATGTTGAGAATTAAGATATATATAGGTTTGATACTATATTTATAAAATAGTCTTTCAAGTGGAAGCTTCACTAAGGGATTTGCAAGAAAATAGAATGCTAGATGAAAACTTTACTAAGGGATTACCAAGGTATTGTTAATTAACAAACCTTAAACCATCACCAAGGGATTGCTGAGGGTTATCATTAAGGCATCTATGAGGGCTTCCCCACAAATCATTCAGCTGGCCAATTTTTAGCGAGAGATATTCCCTTGATGAATCCCTTGGCAATTATCAAGGAATTTTGGAGTGCATTTTGATTAGTAAATCCCTTGAAAAATGATTGATTTTGGGCAAATGACCTTTACTTTCACCAAAAAAAATTTTCTCGTTGAAAATTTTTGATCCCTCGATAATTATCAAGGGATTTCTGACAGAGACTTTCACCAACATTATATATTCTAAAGAAAGGACTTTCCTTAGAAATTTCTTGGTGAATCTCTTTACCAAGGGATTTTTGACTTTCACCAAGGAATTTTATCCCTCGCTAAAAGACTGATTTCTGATAGTGAAAGGCCTAGAGAATTTTGGATCGAAGTGGTTGCATGCTGTGATACCTCACCCCAACCTAAACCTAGCCACATGAATCTTAGAGTGGTAGAAAAATGAAAAAAAAGAGAAATTTTAGAGAAGACTCTCCAATGACTCCTAACAGAGTCAGAAATCACTAGCAAGGAGGAGTTAAAATCCTCCCTCCAGCCTTATTTAAAGGGAAGAGAGCTTCCCCCTCTTTTTTGTCAAAAATCGAGGCTCAAGCTAATGAAATCGTCAGACTTTCTTTTTGACAACCTCCTGTGTCTATTAGAAATCGAAGTTGGAGAGACCATTGGAGCCCAAGGTAAGCCCCAACTCTCCTTCATCTCTCTTTTCTCTTCTTTCCATTGTGTTAGATGATACTGTCGACCACTGGTTTACTGGAAAGTTAAAATGAGAAACTCCTATTTTCTCTTACTTTCGCCCTCCTTTTCAAATTTTTTGATGCCGGTGATCACAGTCGACCATCGATTTGGGATCTTCAGGCTGCATCATTACAGCCCTAGCTGTACTGGTGATGCTCCTTTCTTTCGAAAATAAAGGAGAAAAAATTATCCCATGTTTCATCATGAAAAAAGAAAAGAAAAGAAGAAAAAGGAAAGAAAGATAAGATGAAAAGAAAAAAGAAAAAAGGAAGAGAGAAAGAGTTCTCTCTCCCCTCCCTCTCCCTTTCTCTTCTCTCCCTGGAATTATTTCTCTCTCCACCCTCTCTCTAGTTTCTAACTCTACTTTCTCTCTCTATGGATTTTCTCTCTATACAATTGTTTCTCTCTCTATAATGATTTTTTTCTAAGATTAATCCAATGAAGGACTTCTTTTGATGATTTTGATCGAGCTTAGTGAAGGATCTTGATCCACAGTCATCGAACAGCATATGTCAGCACCCACCTTGGCTAGATTTGGATCTCATCAAATTTGATCTATTTAATCTCTATGAAGTCAATTGTATCTTAATATGATCTTGATTAAATAGAGTTATTTGATTGAACTAATCTTTGATCGTCGAGCATTTTATTGGCCTCCATCTTGACTCTTATCGGATACTACTATTTTAATCACTCTCGATCTCTATTGAACCACCTATATCCTAATCTGATCTTGATTAATTAAATAAAGTTAATATGATTGGACCGACTCAAACCATAGGATGCAACTATCATTCATCATATCTTCCTTGATTATCTATATTCTTTCTGATCATTGGACTTAATTATGTACATAGGTATAGTTATCTCGATAAAAGATATCTAGCAGTGGGATATTATAATATGATCCATGAATTGAAGATTTAAAAAAAAGTTATGAAATTATGTAGATTTATTGGAGTATATGTGAGGTAAGTAATATAGTTCTTTTGTAGATTTTTTGAAAAATATATAATACTTATGTCATTGAATTTTGAATCATATTATTTATGATTTGTGAATATAAAGTATGATATTTATTTATTAAATCTATTATAGAATACTATTGATGCTTATTGAATGTATTGATTTCATTAGGAACTTATGATCGATTGATTTTGATTTCAGATGGTTTTGTGTATTATTTAATTGAGGTATAAAACTAATTTTAACGAAAGAAAGATTTGAATCAAGATAGATTTTGACTTGCAGCCAACTATATATCAAAATCCTACCAATGGAGGTTGTATGTTAGTATATCGGTACCTTAGTAGTGGGGTTGTGCACTGGTATAATAACATCCTGTCAATGGGGTTATACATTGGTACATCAATATCCTACAAGTCGGAGTTATGTGCTAGTATCTTGCTAGTAGAGATTATGTGCTAGTACATCGATATCCTATCAGTAGGGATTATGCATTAGTACATCGATACCTTGCCAATAGAAGTTATTGTTGTCCAGAAAAGATAGCAACCCAAGAGGGAGAGTGAATTGGATTCTTTAAAAATTTAACTAAATCTAAAATCTAAGTTAAATATGTGCTTTAAATTAATCTAGCTATGTGATCATGAGGCAAAAGCAATATGCAATAGTGGAATTAAAAGATAAAATAAGCTATGCAAGAATTAAGACAATGCTAAGCAAAAAATAAAAGTAAGTCAAACAAGCACAATAATATACAACACAAATACGATCAAATTTATAGTGGTTCGATTCAACTCTACATCTATATCCACTCCTCAAGAGTTTTTTGAAAATTTTACTATAATCTTCTTGATTACAGTATGTTTGTTTTATTCAGAATCCAAACAATTTAGTTGATTTTTCAAGATGACCAACTACAACATATACACTGATTGCTTTTCGGACTTACAATCAATTTAGTTGGTTTTACGAGCTTACCAAATAAAACATATAAAATTCAATTTCGAGCTTGGATAGGCCTACACCCTAAATTTCTTTCATCCAAAAAACTTGTAAAGAAACAAATTATAAGATATATTTTTTAGCACAAAAAATAAAAGTAGAAAAAAAACTCTTTGAAGCATGAAGAAGTGGTTGATGAATTGCTCTTTTGATGTTTTACTTCTCTTCTTTGATGAATTGCTCTTCTAATATGATATCTGCAATCAGTACTACTGTAGGAGCCTCATCATCATCTATGTCCTTCTCATCTCTCTGTATCGTGCGTCTACGAAGCTAATGACCATCAAACTTTAGATTCTAAGTTTCCAACCTTGAACTTTATATTTTTAAAGAATTATTAAACAAAATTTGGATAGGTCAAGAGATCCAAAGACCATAGAAATTTTTAGCCCAATCTCTTGGTTTTCTATGCAGATGCTAATCTTTCTTGCTCTTGAAATTTTGAAGCTGGGTCCTTCTTTGGAGAAGCCCTAAATCTTGAAATTTCTGCATGAAACTTCTTCTTTCAGGCGATCTACTTTCGAGGTGCCATTGGAGAACAAGATCCACTAGAATAGGATCGAAATGGAGAGGAGAGGTCCAATTCTAAATGGAGAGGGTTTGGAAATGTTTTTGACTTGAAGAAATGAGAAAGGATGAATAGAGCCTTGGGATGTCTCTATTTAAGAAATTCTTCCCAGACATCGGGGTCAACTTTTGCTAAATCAAAAGTCAGCTCTTGAAGAGGGGTCGACTCTAGTAACACTGGGAGCTGGCTCCTCACAGAACTATGTTTCTTCTTAAAATCAAGAGTCGACTCCCTAAGTCCCAAAGTCAACTCCTCAAAATAGAAAATAGTTCAATGAGATTTTGATTTAAGGAAAATTGATCACATTGAGTTGGAATCAATAGGCAATCAAATCAATGATTAAAGAAGATATTTAAATCAATTTGGGGATCATGAATTAATCAATAGGTATTTTTCAATCAATCAAATCAAATATGATCAAATCAAGGAAAACTAGATAAAGGCTTTAGGAGATAGATTCAACTAGGAGATTTTTAAATCCTTAGGGGTCAACCTAGGATGTAATGCAAATCAATTAACATCAAGCATATAATATCTTTATGAATTGATGACTTATCTTGATGTTCCTTAAATCATACAATTTTTGATATATTTCAATGATTATATATTTTATATGAGTGTGAAGGGTTAATTTGTTGAATTTTCACTCAAATATGTTCATATGCAAACATGCTTATTTTAATTAAGTTCATAAGTAATGCCATAATATGAGGAGTTATAAGAGCATGCTAAATTTAAAGTTAAACTTATGCTCATAATAATCATAATGATATATAGAATTAAGAGAGTATAAAAAAAAACTCAAGTCATGGATTAAGATTATTGCAAATACTGAAAAATCATCAAAATCAATCAGTCAAACAAAGTAATTCAGCAAACAATAATAGTATGATGTGAGAAAGATTTAGGTTTATTAAAATCATCACCCATCCACTTTAAGTCCAAAGCATCTATTTTCAAGAGATTACTCCTTTCATGCCATTGATACTTGGTATACCTACAAAACCACTTTCTAAATTTAGTACCCAAACCATCTTGGGTCTATTTGAGTTAGTGTACATAGTTCTTTTGAAATCCAAATTTATTAATAAAAGTATGATCATTTCTTTAATATTATATTTAAATTTATGGCCTATTTCTTATATTTGAAACAAACTATAGAATGATTTTCATATGATGCTCTAGTAAACATATTTTTGATGAGTTTCTATTTTTTGAAAGGGTTAAAACCAATTTCTGCTTTATCAAAATAATCTTTTGATCATTCAACATTAGTTGAAGTTTTTAAGAACTACATGTAAACTTTTCAACTATAAACTTTAATATTTCAATCTCTTTTTTAACTTAGTATTTTCTTACAAAGAGATTTTTCAGATTTCAAAAGATTTTTTGCTATAGCTAAAAAGTTCTTTCGTTCAAAAGGTGATCTTTTTCAATCAAAATTTTATTATTCTCTTCAGCTAAAAATAGATTAGATTTTTTGATTTCTTTATTTTTAATTTAATTTTTATATTCATTTATTAGATCATGAAAGGCTTCAAATAATTTTCAAAAGTAAATTCAAAAGAGGTTTCAATGTTTTCTCATCATTGTGAGCCATAAGGCAAGGATTTGCAATACCTTCTTCCTCTTTCTTATTTTCTTTCTTTCTCTTGCTCTCTCTTAATCAATACTTTATTTTTTTAATTTTTCTTCTTCTTTTCTTTTCATACTTATGAGCTATGAGGCATAAGTTGGGGAGAGCTTCTTTATCTTCTTGAGAGTTTAATTTTCTTCTTGATTTACTCTTTCATAAATTACTTCAATTTATACCATACTTATTTACAAAATATATGAAGAAATTATATTATATTTATTTATTTTCAATGAACAATAAAGCATATTCATGATCTTAGCATTTAGTTTGGCCATTTCTTTGTCATACTCAATTAATGCATTGAGGGTGTGTGAGTTATCGATTATAGTCTTTCATAAATTATAATCATGTGATTATATGAAGATTTTCATCTTAGCTTTTTAATAAATATAATTTGATTCATTAATTAGTAGGGATCGATCTATAGAATGGATTTCATTAAAAATAGATTCAAGTAGGGTTATCATGATCTTTAACTCATGACTGTTAGATTAATAAATAAATATTAGAGCACCTGCTGTGATATCAATTGTTGTCTAGAAAGATAGCAATCCAAGAGAGGAGGTTAATTGGGTTCTTTAAATTAATCTAACTTATATAATTATGAGGTAAAAGCAATATGCAATAGCAGAATTAAAAGATAAAGTGAGCTATGCAAGAATTAAGACAATGCTAAGCAAGAAATAAAAGTAAGTCAATCAAGCATAACAATATACAATACAAATATCAAAATTATAGAGGTTCGATGCAACCCCACACCTATATCCACTCTCCAAGAGCTCCTTAAAAATTCTACTATAATTTTTTAATTACAGCATGTTATTTATCTAGAATCACAAACAAACTCAGTTGATTTCTAAGCACCATAACGTATACACCAATTATTTTCAGACTCACAATCAATCCAGTTGATTTTGTGGGCTCGCCAATCAAAACCTATAAAGTTCAATTTTGAGCTTCGATAAGCCTACACCCTAAGTTTCTTTCCTCAAAGAAAGTTGTAAAGAAATAAATTATAAGATATAATTTTAGCATAAAAATAAAAATAGAAAAAAAACTCTTTGAAGCATGAAGAAGTAGTTGATGAATTATTCTTTTGATGCTTTACTTCTCTTTTTTATGCTTGAGAGGATGTAAAAATATTAGAGAAGATTACTCTTTGAAAGCTCTTAGTTCTATGCATAATCACTCTCTTTTCTCTTTTTTAAGAATGTTCAATGAACCTCACTTTATTTGATGGTTTTCTCTTTTCAATCTACTTGGCTATCTTCTCAATTAATTCTCTAGCTTTTAATAAGCTTGGAAGTTGTTGGAAAGTGAGTTTTGAGCATTGGAAGGGCTGAAATAGTCATTAGAAGCAAAATTAGTTATTAGAAAGTATAGAAAATAGTTGTTATACGTGTCAGAAGCACTCGAGTTGGCTAAAAATGATCTCGAGTCAGCTCGATTCTATTTTTAAGTTGGCTCCACAAGCTTTCGAGTTGGCTCATCCTCGGATCTAAGAAATCAGGCTCTCTATCCCTCTGAGAGAGTCGGCTCGAATTGACTTTAAGTCGGCTCGATCTCAGAAAGTCGAAAATCATCTTTCTATCTGTCTGAGAGAGTCAGCTCGAATCTTCCTCAAGCCAGTTCAACTTTGTGTCAAGCCTTTGTACCAGCATCCAGAGCATGTCGGAGTCGACTCGATTCCATCAGGAGTCGACTCAACCTCTTCAAGCTTGCTTTTCTCATGTAATTTGACTCCAATTTTAATCCTTCTTAACTCAAATACTTTCAAATGATATTTATTTTTTTAATTTATTTTTTTATAATGAGCCATCCAAATTTATGAGAACTTATTCTTTTGAGTGCTTTATCTTGGTATCTTGAAAGGATTTCTTTCAAGGATATTTTTTCATTGAGGATACTTTAGAAATCTTACATCCACTTTTGAACATATGATTAGTACCATGATTATTTATATTTATAATTATCAAAATCAATCATAGGATCAACAGTTATGCGCTGGTATGTCAACACCCTACCAGTAGTTATGCACTGGTATATCAATACCTTGCTAGTAGAGGTTGTGCATTGATATATCGACACGTTGCTAGTAGGGGTGATGCACTGATATCTTGATTAGTTCATGACTATCGAGGTGAATTGGATGTTTTGAAAGAAATTGATTTATGAATGAAATAAATTTGGAAAGACTGAATTCGCATGGACCTTATTTGATTAGTGTTGTATATTGATGCACCTTGCATACTTACTTTCAGTATATTATTATCTAGCTAAAATATATATTATTTACTCGGTTATCTAGCTTATTACTTTATATTTTATTATTTTTATAGATTCAGAGGATTAGTTTGACTTGAAGATTCTATATGGAGAGTGAATTAGAGATAGAATTTGATATCTTTATTTAGATTAATACCTATTGAAGTTGATAGAAACTATGAAATTTATTTATAAGATATTTGATTGGTTATTTAATTAAATTAAAATTAATTATTTAAATTTTATTCCGTTATTGCTTTATGGTATCATGATGAGATGCATTGCATGCTTGTGGGAAGAGTTCTCTATAAGTATATGACAGTTGTCATGACCCCTGGCTCGCAATCTCGAATCAACTCTGATCAGGAGCCTATCAGAAAAAAATCAATGAAAGAGAGAGAAGACTCCATTAGTTCTACATGAGTATACGATGGTTGCCATGACTCCTGGCTCGTAATCTCGAATCGACTCCGATCAGGAGCCTATCGAAAAAAATCAGTGGAAGAGTTTTTTTTTTTTTAAATTTTTCTACCACTTTAAGATTCATGCAACTATTTAAGTGGATTTAGGGTATCACATTTTTCCTCTTAAAAAGAATTTTATCCTTGAAAATTTCTTTGCTCAAGTCCTTAAAATTAGGTTACTTTATCCCAAGTCATAATCATCCTCTAATTTTAAAATCAAATCTTTCATCATAATATTTTCAAACTAAATTCTCATTGTTTATCTTAAATAATTCAAACTAGTATACTTCCACTGCATACTCTAATTCATATTCATGAATGCACTTTTCTTAAATCTAAGTTTCTAATTAAGTTGTGAATAGAAGTTATCATTCTAATGTCTCTAATGTCTATCCATCTACCCTCATATATTTGCTTCTATGTATTATAATTTATCCACTTTTGCTCTGATATCATATTAATTATCATGTTCTCAACCAAAGATAATGAACTAGGGGTCGCAATAACTGCCGTATAGTTATGAAGATCTCTTCCCACAAGCATACAAGGCATTTCATTATTATATCATAAAATAATAGCAGAATAAAAATTTAAATAATTAATATTTAATTTATTTAAATAACTGAATCAAATATCTTACAAAAAAATTTTGTGATCTTGCATCAAATTTTAATAAATCTTAATCTAAAATAAAATATCAAAATCTATCTCTAGTTTGCTCTCCCATGTTGAATCCCTGAATCAAGCTAATCTCTGAATCTATAAAAGAATAAAATATAGAGTAATGAGCTAGACAACCTAATAAGCAATGATTATGTTGATTAGATAATTATGTGATAATATGAGTTACAAATATCAAAATACAATTTATCATTAATCAGTACATAAATATAATTAAATTATTTTAAAACATGAATTCAATAATGTTAGCATCTTTCAAATATTCGTATATATAATCATATATCTGATTTTAAAATCAATCATATTTAAAATTTAATTGAAATAAATTTCACTCAATTCATCAGCCTTTAACTATGATCACACTTAAATTTTGTAGTCAGATCAGAATACCATACTTATATCTTGTGGTCGGGCTAGAGTACTATATTTATATCTGTGGCGAGATCAGAATACCACACTGATACCTTATGATCGAATCAAAATACCACACTTATATTCTTTGACAAAATCGAAATATCATACTTATATCTTGTAGCCAAATCAGATTACCACACTTATACCCTATGGCCGGTCAGAAATAGAATCATGAGCTCAGAATGTCAATGCATAACCTTCAATTGGTAGTATTCAGAACATAGATAAGTTGAGAGTCCAAAATTAATTCGTATCAAATTTTTTTTTACAGAATAATATATATTTTATAATCAAATCAAAATATGCATATACAAATTCAAATCAAAAAATAATTATGATGATTCTATATCAATTTCTATTCAAAATAAATTTTTATGAGATTCATAAATCACATATAAATCTATTAACAACTTATTTGATATTCAAAATAATATTATATAATAAAAAATTTAGACAAGGTGAATCATTATTTACCTTATGAGTGAAATCAATCGATCTATTTAATTAATTTTAAGAACCTCTCTTAGAGTCTGTCACCATTGTATCGGAAGTCTGCACATCTTGTTGCATAAGAGTATAGACCCTTCCTTGGGTCTGGAGTTTCGAATTACAATCTTTATTTTGTTCAGCTATTGGGATAGATTGACTCTCAATTCTTTATGGGTACTTAGCTATTTTATGACCTACTTTGCCACATTTAGGACAAGCACCAATGATCCAATGACATTCAATATCAACATGAGCTTTACCATACCTAGAATATCTAATGCTATCAAATGACCCAGAGTTGTCACTCGCTGACCTCTTATTCGAGGCCTCAGTATTTTTATTACTCTATCTTTGAGAATCATTTGATCTATTTCACTTCTTCTGACTTCTTCATTAGCTTCCTTTTCAATTATTAATGCTTTATTTACTACATATGTATAAGTAGTTAATTTATATGACATTATTTGCTTTCTAATTTTTGTCCTCAGGCTCATCTCAAATTTATGCACTGGGTCACACTCATCCTTAACCAACCTCGGAATAAATTTGGCAAGCTCAGTAAATTTAGATTTATATTCTATATTTGTTATACTTCTTTATTTAAATAAATAAATTTTTATTCTTTTTGAATCCTAACACTTCGAGAAATATACTGATCATAAAATACCTTTCAAAATCTCTCCTAGATAAGTTACGCCCTTTCTTGCTCATATTTGTGTTGCAGTATTTGCTATTAGTTGAAGACTTCACCTTATAATAATAAGCTGTATATTGAATCTTTTATTGTCATGACATTCTTGGACAGTAAAATCTTTTCCATCTCCATAATCCAATTATCTTCTTCCAAAGGTTTGATTATCCCTTTGAATGCCATTAGAGATAACTTCTTAAATTCTACAATATTACTTTGTTGATCTTGTTGTTCTCTACGTCCTTATGCTGGTGGTATTTGTTGTTGTATTGGCTATTGTTGTAGGAATTGTTGCTGCAACTATTGATGAGATTGCACCAAGCCGACTAAGGTTTGCATTATTCGGGCTATGTTCTATTCTTGTTGTTCTATTTGGATGTTCCCAATAAATCAATGACTCCTTGCCGAGGGGTGCCGCTATCATGTTGGTTTAATCTCTCTCTAATAGCAACTCGAGCTACCTTTTTTATCCGACATGGAGCCATCTTAATCTTACCTAAAATTTCCTTTCAAACCTTGTCTGTAGTGAGGATTTAAGACCTACACGAAAAGAGTGTGTGGAAGAAGATGGAGAGTTTTTGATGAGGTACAGCAGTCGGTCGGTGATGAGTTCTATAAGTGACTTTGTCCCGTTAAATAGAGGTGGAAGGGGGAGGACTTAGACTTCCTCCTTGCCTCTAACTTCGACTTCGATCAGGAGTCTATCAGAAAAAATCAATGGAAGAGAGGGTAGACTTTGTTGTGACTCTTCTCTCTATTTTCTTTTTTTTTGATTTTTTGCTACTTTAAGATTTGTGTGGCTGTTTAACTGGATTTGGGGCATCACATTCTCCCCTCCTAAAAAAATTCATCCTTGAAATTTTCTTACTCAAGTCCTCAAAATTTTGGTTTACTTTTATCACAAGCTTTAGTCATCCTCTAATTTATTAAATCTTTCATCATAATATCTTTCAAACTAAATTCTCATTTGATTAGCTTAAAAATAATTTAGGCTACTATGCTTCCACTACGTATTCTAATTCAAATTCATCAATGTACTTATGTCAAATCTAAGTTTTAAGTTGTCAAAATCAATATAAGTTATTATCCCAATATCCTTAATGTCTATCCATTTACACTCATATATCTGATTCTATATGTTATAATTTATCTACTTATGCTTTGATACCATATTAATTATCATGCCTCCAACCCAAGATTATGAGCCAGGGGTCATGGCAACCACTGTATATTTATAGAGAGCTCTCCCCACAAGCATGCAAGATATCTCATCATGATATTATAAAGTAATGATGGAATCAAAATTTAAATAACTAATGTTCAATTTATTTAAATAACTAAATTAAATATCTTACAAATAAATTTATGGTCTTACATCAAATTTCAATAAATCTTAGTCTAAATAAATATTAAAGTCTACCTTTAGTTTGCTCTCTCATGTCGAGTCCTTGAGTCAAGCTAGATCTCTAAATATATAAACATAGTAAAATATAGAGTAATGAGCTAGACAATCCAGCAAGCAATGATTATTTTGACTAAATAATTTATGTAATGATATGAGTTACAATAATCAAATAATACTGCTGT
>KE504835.1:70872-88857 GCA_000441515.1 Elaeis oleifera
TCTTCTCTTCTTTTTTTTTTTCTTCTCTCTCTTCTTTTTTTTGATTTTTCACCATTTAAGATTCATGCGGCTGTTTAACTGGGTTTGGTGTATCACACTTCGTAAGGAGGCAATTGTTTAGGCTATCATAGGTATTTCGGTAGTAACCTGCACCAGGCCTACATGATGATATTAGTCCAGAGTCTTATGCACAATTCAAAATAAACGGCACTGAATTTGCAAGAATTAAAAAAAATTCTTTCCCTTATTAAATTCTTCACGCTTCGATTACAGGCACACCTCTCTTATTCATTTTATTTTTAATTTTTTTAATATTTCTACTATCTGCGAATATGAACATCTTATTTCTCCAGCAGTTATGACATTGTCCCAGCGAAATCCCCTGACCGGCAAACTTCACTCTAACCCGCGTTTATGGCATGGTCCCAGCGAGATCCACAACCATAGACCGAGCAGTACGCCTGCACGCACGTCAGCAACAGGAGCAAGATAGCAGCCAGGAATGTAAGGATCTGCCACGCCTCAAACACATAGGTCTTCATGATCTTCCGGGCCTTCACACTCCACCTACTGCTGTGAAACTTGTTCACATCCTCCAACACTTTGTCTATGAAGCCTACTTTCGTCAACCTCACCGATCTGCTCATCCCATTCCAGAGCTGTGCCACCTCCTCATCGTTCTTCATCCGGTTCAAGATGATCCCGCTTTGCCTCAAGAGCTTCACATCCTCCTCGGTGTCTATAATCCCGTTCATCAACTCGGTGTACCGAGTGAAGACCATCGGCCCCAACTCAACTGTTGTCTCGTAGGCTATTAAATTCCTCAGTAGGACTTCAGTGTTGACGTCCAAATTAACGGTTGGGAGATAAAATGTGGCAGTTCTCGAGTTGAACCATATTGTCGTCAAGTCCCCTCAGTTGGTGAGAACTTCACCCCAGCCTTGCTGAGCTCAGTCACGGAAGGGATCATTATCTTTTCGACCAAAGGTGGTTCGTCAGTGGAGTCTTCGTCTTCTGATTCTTTCACCCTGGAAGGAGAAGATCTTTTCGACCAAGATCGAGACCCCTGGGAGCCTGGAAATGATCTTCCATGGAATCTTCTCTAAGAATTTGATGGGCCTCTTGGCAAGGACTTCCATGATTTTTAAGCCCGGTGCCTGCCTCCAAACTGAACTAAAGAGTTGCTTCACATAGATAGGGTTACACATGGGCTTTGTCTCCTTCAACTCGGGGATATCGACATGGACTTCGGTTTTGTTAATGGTTTCGCTTGATTCCATTGCCTTGGGAACAATCATGAAGTAAAGTAGTTGTAACAGGTGGGCATAGTTTTTAACGTCGATGCTCGAAAAGTTCTTCATCACTTCAAATGGAGAAACCTCCTTCACAAAACCTATCAACATGTTCGAGAGCTCTTCGTCAGCAATTTGATACGAAGGGCATTGAAATCGTAGGATCTTTCGTACTAGAAATAGCGGTATCTGGTTCTCGAGCATCATGATGTCCCTAAGGATACAATTATAGGCCAACTTCATCCTTGCAGCATCCACCATGCGAGACATTGTTGGCACCTTTTTAAAGACCTTTCCCTCTGCATTGGAATAGTTGCGAAGGAACTCAAGCAAGAAAGACGCATCTATGGCCATCATCCATGCCAAAGTCTCACCCTTGAAATCAAGGTGCCTAAACAGCGCATCATAAGCACAAAGGCTTCATTAGAACACTAAGCACTCAAAACTAACAAAAACAAAGGAAAATGCTTTCGTAACTTGAAAGTGACTCCTCTGGGATGTTGTGTTGTCATTGTTCTCTTAGAACTGGCATCATGAAAAGTGTACCGTTAAGTGAAGCAAGTGATTGGTGCAAGGAACCTGATGACTTTCTGAGTGGTTTTCCCAAGTTATCGCAGCTCTGCTATGTTGGATTATAGTTTAAAATAAACTTTAAATAGTCTTTTTTTATTTTATATTACATTTTCCTGAAAAATGAAAAGCCAAGCTTTTATTGTTTTCGAAAATGAAAGGGTCATGTGTTTCGGGTGTGGGGTTTGAATATGGTATACAAGTTAGTGGAAATACATCAGAGAAAGTTGAGGCCAATTCGCGTAGGAGGTGGAAAGGTCATGTTTTTATGAAATTTTATCTTTTGGGATTCATGAACCTCGTTCAATTTATTATCCTTTAATAGGATTTTAATATGATTCTTAAATTCCATGAAGAGAGTGTCTCTTAGTATGAGTTTAGGTCTGTAAATATCTTCCCTTTAGTCTTACAAGTGAGGCATGCTAAAAAATCCTAGCTGAAGGGAGTAAGTCAATTGCTTGTAGATATTATTTTCTACTACTTAGGGAAATTCTGAAAATCTTAAAGGATTTTTGGCATCATGTCAGACGTATGAATTATAAAATTTGTTATGGAATCTATGAATAGAAAAATGAGTATTTGTCCAACAAATTTGCAAATTAATAGCTAACAAATACAAGCGATTTGAACCTCTACTGTTATTTTAATTTTGATAGAACTCCATGTTAGACCTAAATGTCACATTAGATTCTACACTACTTTGTAAAATAACACTGTTTAATAAAATATCTTTAAACAAGTTTCTTGTAAGATGGAAATATATATGTGATGAAGGAATATGGAATAAAATTCCAAATCTTAAGAGTTACCTCAAAAGTGAGCAGAGTATGAAACTCCTAGGATCTTGAGAGCTTGAATCATATGCTCTTCTGTTCATGGAACTCACTTTAGGCCAAATATAAAACACAATTGAGAAATACAGAAAATCCATAGTATAAATGCTCTATAAACAAGAACAAGATGTAGAGTTTTTCTTAATGTTTCTCTATTTTGATATAGTTAGAAGTGTTGGAGGGGATTTCAAAGGTGAATGGAGTTAGAAAGAACTTGACATAAGAGTGAGAGGAAAAGAGAAATTATCTGAATTTTATACCTTCGCATAACCACTTCCTCTCATGATCGAATCTTGAGCAATCTGGGTTAGACTAGCCCATCATGGGCAATGGAACCAGACCCAAAACCAACAATATGTATACATATGCACGTCTATACATACATACATACATAAATACATACCAACATCTACATACATAAATGCATACATACATACGATATATGTGTGTGTGTGTATTGGTATGTATGTATGTATGTACGATGTATGTACGTATGATGTTAGCCCTTCTAATCAGCCAACAGCCCATTAGCATATATAAAAGATCAGTACGTAACAATAACTTCATAAATCATTATTACCATGGCAAAACTATGCTTCAACATGACACATTTGCCCCTGTAATTAGCCTTCTTTTCTTTTGGATATTTTGTTACATGATATTTAGTTTTTCACTCTTAATTATTCGCCTCTTGATGTAACATAATTTATTTACTTTATGCGGATTTTAGCTTGTGTATTTATTTAATAATACAAATTTCAAAACCCATGATGGGTAATGCATTTCTTGTATCTTGTAGCCTGTCAATTTTTTAATTAAAAATTTTATTTGTTGATTATAGGAGTTGTAAAATCCCCAATAGGTAATGTAGATGGCATAATAAAAATATGATAAATAAGTGTAAATTAATTTATCATGTTGTTCTAGAGATATTGTTAAATCCCCAATGGGTAAATGAATTTTGTTGGATGTCACAAATGTATGTAAATGTTATGTTTATGGTTAACATGAATTTCTTTGCCTGTACCAAGTGGTAGATCAGCATTTGCTGATTTTGTAAAAATCTAAGGTCTTAGATGGTACTAATAATATAGATTAGAATAAAGGGTTGAAATACTTCTAGAATTTTATAGGTTATATATGTTGATCAGCCTCCAAGCAAATCTCAACTTGTGACTAATCAAGATGACAGCCAAATATAGGGAAGATTTCTATAAGAACAATAATTGGAAATTAGCCAATGATGTTTCTATGTCTTATATACCTAATGTACTTAACTAGCAAAACCCTTTGTATGACTTATTTTATACTGAGACCACCAAGGAGATCGATATTGGACAAGTTGGAGGCAGAATATTGATAGAAATCTAATGCTCATGTCAATACTTATGGAAAAGGTTCTCTAGAGCTACACATGAAGAAGAGGCTGATATGAGAAAATATGTTAATGATATGGTTGCTATGGTAGATAAATTAGTATCATAGAATAAATCTAGATGACAAGACTAAAGCATCCACCATTATACATTAACCCTTACCAAAATCCTATAAGTATCTAGATGATTTCTATACTCTAGCTAAAATTGAATGGAGTTGCCAAGAGGTGCAATAGGACTTTGCTAGATATGGTGAGGTCAATGTCAACTTTTGCAAATTTACCTACTTCTTTATCAGGTGAAGCACTTTTCATTGCAGCTCATGTCCTAAATAGTGTACCTTACCTGGTACCAAAAAAAAATAGCATGCCTTCCAAGTCTATTGAAAAGACTCCCTACGAACTTTGGCGTGGAAGGAAACCTAAATTAAATTATATGAGAATTTGGGGTTTCATTTCTCATATTCTCATTCCTAATCCTGTCAGAGATAAATAAAAATCCAGAACAAAGAAATGTTTCTTTATTGGTTATATTGATTTTTCAAAGGGATACAGATTGTCTGATCAAGTGAAAAAGACCACTATTGAAAGTAGCCATGTGACATTGATTAAGGATAGAATTGATTATAGTGAATGACAGAGTGAACAAACATATCTTGAAGAAACAAGTGACTCTCTTCCATTTGGAATTTCTTCGAACCATATTGACCAAGCTCAATCGGTAGCTTCTCATAATTGAAAGGATCACCTTTCGCCTCTAAAAAGGGTAACTAGAGGAAGGAGACCAAGTTCAATTTTTCCTATTCTAAGTTCTGTACATCTACAAGTGAGGTTTTTGAGTGCACAAGATTAAGTGAGAGCATCTCTCAAATCCAAAGACTTATGAAGAAGCTATTTCGGATGTAAATGTTGAAAAGTAGAAATTAATTAGCAATGGAAGAAGAAATCAATTCAATGCACAAGAAAAAAATGCAGAAACTTGCAAATGTACATGAATTAATTAAGCTAGTGAAATATAAGTGGATTTTAACAAGAAAGAGGAATGCTGAGGGAAAGTTGAAAGATTCAAGGCTAGATTGGTAGGAAGGTTTTACTCAGTGGTATGAGATAGATTGTGAGGAAAATATTTCCCCACTAGCTCGGAATCAGTCTAACGGAGCAAGTTTAGCTTTAGTTAATTATTGTAACTTTGAGTTATTCTAGATGGATATGAAGATAGCTTTTTCGAATGGAAATCTTATTAAGAAGATTTATATAAAGCAGTCTATGGGTTTCATTGAAGCCAATTAGAAATGAAATAAAGTATGTAAGTTAGAAAGATTGAATTATTTTCGTACTTGAGATATATATATTATTGATATTTTCTAGTAGGTAATGATGTGGCCCGTCTAATGATGATCCAAAGCTGGTGATTTTAGACATTTGAAATGAAAGATCATGACGAAGATTCATACATCCTCAACATAAAAATCATCAAGGATGAAAAGCACAAATAAATTCTGTTTGTCTCAAGAGACATATTGAATCACTCTTGCATTGATTTAAGATTGATTGGTGCTTTACGGTGAAATTCCCTATAATCTAATAAACAAATTGAGGAAGGAAGCTTGTCCTCATTCACCTGAGGGTAATCTTGATGAATCAAAGTTTTCATATACTTCAGCTATGAGAACTTTTATGTATGCCTCAATGTGTATAAGGCCAGATCTAACATATGCAGTGGGAATTCTCAGTAGATTCTAATCAAATCCTAGGAAAAGTCATTGGTCAAATGGGTTTTGTGTTATTTGAAGTGGACCAAGTCATATGCCTTGACATATCAGGCTGATGGGTTGCAATTGCTTGGCTACCCTGATTTTAACTTTCAAGGTTGTGTGGATACTAGAAATCTATATCTGGATTTGTTTCCATGTTTGTGGTAGTGCAATTTCTTGGAAGGTAAAGACAAGACCATGCAGCACAATACACGATGGAGCCTTCTGCCATTGCTATTACTAAGAATCTTTAGTGTCAGTCTAAAGCAAAATATATTGAACAGAAATACCATTAGAGATATGATCATAAGAAAGCAACAAGTTACTGTCCAGAAAGTGTCACGTAAGAATTACTTGGCAGAATCATCGCTAAATGTCTTACTGTGTCTGTGTTTATGTATAAAATATGGACTTAGTCTCATATTGATGTATTACGCGATTGAAGTGTGATGAGTTTTTGAACATCAATAATAATTCCATGAATTGCATGCTGGGTGATATGTGTTATGACTATTTATTGCTGTATGACTAGTTATTGATTGGATATTTGTGAGCACTTGTAGTTTTTGCCCTAAGGTCCAACTTCTCTATTAGATATGGACCTAGTGTGGGGCGTGAGGGCTAGATTTCAATTATTCGGGCCTGTAATGTTTGGGGCACATTTTTTTAATCGCTAATACTCAAGCTAGAACGAAACTTTTACCTGAGTTATTGGTTCTAAGTATGATGTAAACTGTAGACTATTTGGTCTTGGCCCATATCGATTTGATTCCCAGTCTCCAATCTACAAGTATATGTATTGTGTTTGTTCTGGTTAACTACATAAATATGTATTGGAAAATTTGAGATAATACCTATTGTCATGGCCTTTGTTTTGAACAATACGTATATATATCTTTATTCTAAACCAAGTGGGAGGTTTTTGGATCTATGGCTTCAAAAATGAATTTTAAAATAGTTTTCTTTGATCTTATATTACACTTTTTTGGAAAATGAAAAGCCTTGTCTTTATTGTTTTGGAAAATGAAAAGGCATGGTGTTTGGGTGTGGGACTTGAATGTACAAGTTGGTGCAAATACATTACAGGAACGATGGTTAGTTTGTTCCGTTGTCTAGGTGAATAGACCATGTCTCTTGAGATTTTCTCTCTTTGAATTCATGAGCCTCAATTTATTATCCTCAAATAGGGTCACAATATATTTTTTGAATTCTATGAAAAGAGTATCTATAGGTATGATAGTTTACGTCTATGAATACCTCCCTTAGTCCTATGAGTGGTGCATACTAGAAACTTAGCCTAGTTGAAGAGAGCAAGTCAATCACTTGTAGATATTATTTCCTACCATTATTATTTCCTACCATTCCAGGGGGTTCCAAAGATAAAAGGATTTTTGGCATCATGTCAGGTATGTGAATTATGAAACTTTTATGGAATATGTGAATAGAAAATAAATATCTAACAATTTTGTAAATAGATAACATGCTCAAATATATAAGAGTAGGCATTGAATAACAGCTCATTAAGAGGCTAATAGAAGAGTAGAGGAGACCTATGGTAGTGAGATCTAATCATGTGCTCTTTCTTAATGAAGGACTCGACCAGTTGGTGGAGTTTGATGCTTTGGAGCTTCTTCTGTGTCCTCCTGGCAGTGGCAAGTTTGTAGCGCTCCATCTCGTAGAGCTGGGGATGCCAATGGTGGTATGGTCCGAGTGCGAAGAGCTCGGGAATATAGGCTTCGGGCTTGTTGGAGAGCAATGTCTTGGGGACGCTGAAGACCGAGACGGGGATTTGAACATCCTCTTCGACCTCCTCTTCTTGGGTGCTACAAATTTGGATAACCCATCGGCGCTCATCTAAGTGAAACCATTGCAAGAGTTCAAAGAAGAGAGAACCATTGCAAGGGTAATGGAGCTTTCACAAGAAACCCTAGTCCTCCCACAACGAATGGCTCCTTAGGACAGTACTGTGTCGATCTGCAATTGTTTGCTTCGGCATAAGTGCGTGGGTGGAAGGTTTCTTAAAGGGTTGCCAAGGAGAGTTGGATTTACTTATTTATTGATTTATTATTTTAGTCAAGGTTTAGGTTGTGGACCGCAAACGGAGACTGGATGGCCAACTCTTAATGTTTCCTGATTTCTTGCCGCCTTTGTATTTGAATATACCTTGCGTGTTATATGCAACAAGTCATGGAGGCATACAAACTTGTTGAAAATAATTCGTCCCATTTAATATTCAAGTTGGAAGTTGACGCGGGGACCATATCTATTATCGGTCTTTGTAGATATTATAATGGTACCGTGAATATCTCAGATCAGTATGTTATCATGGATACCTCAAGCCAATGAGCTATCTTCATGGTTGCCGATCCAACCATCGAGATAAGATATGTGGAGCTAAACTATTTATATCCAATCTGATGTGCGGTCCATCTAGCATGTGAGCTTCCTTCATTATCTCAAACAATCAGTTTCCTAGCACGTGCAGTAGCTGTTCACTCTGAGTGGATAAGTTTGGATGTAACTAACTCTCCACATCTCGCAGAAATAGATAAAGGCTCGAATATCTCGCCCACTAATAGTACGTCCAATAGCCCGATAATCTTAGAATCGCATGTTCCCATAGTTGTTCAGTCATATCCTCTATAAATAACTAAAGCCTCGAGAATCTAGGTAAGGAACCCCTCTCAGAGAACTGGTTACTGTTTCTACTGTTCTCTGATTCCTGACTTGAGCGACGAAGGGTCCTCGCCAAAGCGAAAATCTCTGATCTGGACTTTATTTTGCAGGTCACTCCACCACCACTGCGTAAGGCCGAGTTGCTCGCCTTCCGACCTCAGCCGAAACAGGCAGCAACAAATAGAGGAAGGACGTAATCTTCGCATCATGCCACCAAAGCAAGTCTCATCCTGTCTCACTAATGCCACCACCTACCGTCAGGCGGGGAATCAGGCCGACAGCCAAGTGCAGCCACTGATGATGGAGACTCCTCCATCAACCTAGCCAGCGCTAGTCACGGTGGATCGGTTCAACTTGCTCTTCCAGTAGGTTCAGACTTTAACGGTTGTCGTTCAAATAGTCCAAATTATTCTTGTGCGTCCGCTAATGGCACTACAGCCTGATCAAGCTGCTCCTACACCCCTTTCAGCGATGTCATTAGTACTTCCCTCGACGATGCCGCCAGCACCTCCTGCGGTGGCATCCCTGTCGAATTTGGCTTTCCAGCCGCCACCACAACCTAAGCAGCCACGGATGCTTCTTCAGACTCCAGAGAGGAGGCAGACCCACCAGAGCCATTTTAGAGCCCAGCAACTAGCAAGATGGTGATCTCCCAGCCTATGATCAAGACATGATTCAACCCCTGATCACCATTCTCCCTGACATTTAGAAGCCTGCACCATCTGGGATCTTGCCATAAAGAGAAGGATCCAGGCACTCACTAAAAGATCGAGAATGCTTTCAATAATACCTCCTCGGTGCAGCCCTACGAAGGGTTCAATAGTGAGCCGTCCTTTGCATTGAGGATAATATAGGAGCTACTCCCTTGGCACTTTAAGGTGCCCCAGTTTGAGACCTACGATGGGATTGCCAACCCTTCGAATATTTGAAGACTTTTAAGGCGGCGATGCTCATTCAAGAAGTGACAGATGGTATCCTCTGTCAAGCATTCCATACTACCCTCAAAGGGGCAGCTCAGTAGTGGTACTCAAGTTTGAAATCGATCTCAATCCACTCTTTTGAAGAGCTTTGCTGGTCTTTCGTCAGTCACTTCGTCAGTAGTCAACGATAGCAGAAGCGGTTCGACTATCTCTATACCATCAAGCAGAAAGAGAGGGAGTCGATCTGCATCTTTGTCAGCCATTTTAATGCAACGACCCTGAAAGTTTGCGACCTGGACCAGTCAGTCGCGATGTCCGCTATGATGGATGGATTATTGAAGAACAACCTTAAAAAGTCATTGATAAAGACTTTCCTTAGGATTATCTTGATATACTTATCCGTGTTGGGAAGTATGCCCGTACGGAGGAGATTTTCGTAGAAGAGACTCCTGCCAGTTCTGTTGTGGTAGGATAGAATAAGGAGTGCTCTCCAAGATGAGAGGAGAGAACTCATCAGCATTCTCGATCTCCATTTCAAAGATGAAAAAATGGGGCCTCAGAATCGACGATCTCGGAGTCCTCAGAGAAGGGATTGACAACCCTCACCTTCGAGGTGTTATACTAATTATACACCTTTGAATGTTTTCAGGGAGAAGGTATTGATGGAGGTGCGAATCGAACTGCCTCAGACACCGAGGATGCGAATGAAATCTAAGCACTGCGACCCAAATAAATACTGCTTCTACCATCGTGACCATGATTATGATATCGAAAATTGCCTCCAACTTTGAGATGAGATTGAGAGGCTCATCAAGTAGGGAGGCTGAACCACTTCATCTAAGGGAGAGCACCTCCATGATGACCTCCTTCGAGGGCTCAGTAGCCACCTCCTTTGCCTTAGCAGCTGTTCGCTTTGCCTCAACTGTAGACAGCACCAGCATAGTCGAAAAGATAAGAAGCAGGAGGACAGACGGTAGCAGAAGATCAACCCATACGAAGAGAAATTCACATGATAATTGGGAGGTCGTCTAGGTCAGTGGAGCTTTCAGAGATGAAGAGGTCGAGGCTTGAGGGTGGACTCAGGGATGCCATTATATTCACCGAGTAGGACGTAGAGGGTGTGCAAGCCCCATACAATGATGCAGTGATTGTAATTACTAATATTACTGATTATAATATACACCACATATTTACTGATATGGAAGCTCAGTCGATGTTTGGTATTTCTCTATCTTCTCCCAAATGCGATTTACTCCAAATCAAGTAAGTAGGTTCGATACCCCAATTCAGAGTTTCTTCGAAGGCTCGATGATTCTAGAGGGGATGATTAGGCTGCCTATTATAGTGGGCACTCCACTGCAACGAACGACGATCCAAGTCGATTTTCTGATGGTTAAAGTTCCTTCAGCCTACAATGCATCCTTGGCCGTCCGAGTTTATGGACTTTAAAGGCCATGGTGTCGAGCTATCACTTGATGGTGAAGTTTTCAACAAAGAATGGAGTAGAACAAATCTGAGGCAATCAGGCTATGGCTCGATAATGTTTTGCTGTCAAGCTTTGAGCAGAAGTCCACCCATCCCAAGCAAAGGTCTGATCCGAACTTCCAATAAGGCTGGATATCCGAGATGATCTGGCCAAGGAATACGTCCAGCCATCTAAGGATCTTTTGGAGGTCCTGCTGAGGAAAGAGAATCCCAACCAGACAGTGAAAATCGGCTCACACCTTGATGAGATAATAAAAGATCGACTAACCACTCTTTTGCAGAAAATACAGATCTTTTGCCTGATCGGTTGCAGACATATCTGGCATAGACCTGAAGGTGATATCCCACTACTTGAAAGTGGACCCCAACTTGTCATCTGGTGAAGCAAAAGAAGCGAAGCTTCAGCCCAGAGCACCAGAAGGCTATAACCGAGGAGGTGGACAAGCTAGTTAAGGCTGGCTTCATCAGAGAAACAATGTATCCAGACTGATTGGCGAACATCATCTTGATCAAGAAGGCAAACAGAAAGTGGCGCATATGCATCGACTTCACTGACTTGAATAAAATCTATCTCAAGGATAGCTACCTATTGCCTCGGATCGACCAGCTGGTGGATGCAACTTCAGGGCATGAGCTCCTTACCTTTATGAATGCCTTCTCTGGTTATAATTAGATCTGGATAGTGCCTGAGGATGAGAAGAAATAGCCTTTGTTACTGACCGTGGGCCTTTTTATTACAGGATGATGCCCTTTGGCTTAAAGAATGCAGGGGCTGTCTATCAACAATTGATGAACAAGATCTTCAAAGATCAAATTGATCGCAATATGGAGGTATATGTAGATGACATGCTTGTCAAAAATCGAGCTACTCCAGATCATATTGCTGACCTTCAAGAACTTACGACACTCTCCATCAATTTCAGATGAGGCTGAACCCAGCAAAGTGCACCTTCAGAGTTACCTTAGGCAAGTTTTCAGATTTATGGTTTCGCAAAGAGGCATCAAGATAAATTTTGAGAAGATCAAGACAGTCCTTGAGATGACACTATCAAGAACTATTAAAATGTGCAATGTCTGACTGGCAAGGTCACTTCGCTCAACCGCTTCATCTCTAAATTAGTCGAGAGATGTCTCCTTTTTTTCAGACCTCAAGCAGCCAAAGACTTTCAGTGGACTACTGAGTGCTAGAAGGTGTTTGAGGAGTTGAAATAATATTTTAGCTCTCCATCATTGCTCATTAAGTCTCAGCCTGGTGAGGAGCTACTGCTATATCTCGCTGTTTCTCCAGTGACGATTAGCTCAATCCTTGTCCGAGAAGAAGGATGGATTCAAAAGCCTATATACTACATCAGTAAAGTACTTTATGATACAAAGATCAGATACTCCAAACTGGAGAAGCTGATTTTTGCACTAGTCATCACGTGAGAAACTTTAACCTTATTTTCAGGCTCATACCATTGTGTTGCTTACTGATCAGCCGATCAAGACCATCCTCTACCATTCAGATATCTTAGGATAGATTGTGAAGTGGGCCTTGGATCTTTCAGAGTTGGATGTGCAATACTACCCGAGGCCTTCCATCAAAGCTCAAGTGATGGCAGACTTCATCCTCGAGTGTACCATCTCGAGCAGACGGAGCTCAGAAAGTGGAGGAGAGCTTAAAAAATGCAAAGAATTCAAGTGAAGAACTAAATGTGGGAGCTAACCCTGAGAAGTTATGGATCCTGCACGTTGATAGTTCATCAAATTCATCAGGGTCAGGGGCCAGATCGATTAATATAGAAGAGTACACTCAGCACTTCGAATTTTCAGCCACTAATAATGAAGTAGAGTATAAAGCTTTGATTGCTGACATAAAAGTCACAAAAAAAGTAGGGGCTCAACACCTGAAGGTCTTCAACGACTTTCAATTGGTAGTTGGATAAATCAAGGATGGATACGAGGCCCAAGAAGAAACAAAAGAGATACCTTCAAAAGATAAAGGATTTAATCTTATCCTTTTTGAGTTTTGATATTCAATAGGTTCTCAGAGCAAAAAATGCCAGAGCAGACGCATTATCAAAGCTAGTAGCCCTATTACCCACTGACTTAGAAAAAGGGACCTACTTCGAGGTATTAAAGATCTCGAGCCTCAAAGAGCCTCTTGTTGTCCAGTAAATTGATGAGGAACCCAGCTGGATTGATCCTCTGTTCAAGTATTTAAGGTCGGGTGAGTTACCGTATGATCGTAAGAAGACCCGAAAGATAAAGAAGCAGACAGCTCGCTATATTTGTATGATAAAAAGTTGTACAAACGATCGTTTCTCTATATCTTCCGAAGTGCTTGCACCCATCTGAGGCTGATTACATGCTACAAAAGGTTCACGAAGGGATCTGTGGAAGTCACTTGGGAGGTAGATCCCTATCTTGTAAGATTCTTCAGCAAGGCTACTGCTGGCCCACTATGCAATGAGATGCAGACAGCTTCGTCAGAAAGTACGATCGATGCCAGAGAAATTCTAATATTCAGTATCAGTCGATAGCACTTTTGACTCCCATTAGTATCCCTTGGTCATTTACTCAGTGGGGAATAGACATTCTTTATCCTTTTCCTCAAGCATCAGGTCAGCATAAGTTCTTTGGTGGCTATAGATTATTTATAAAGTGGATCGAAGCCGAGCCTTTGGCCTGTATAATCGAGGCAAGAATAAAGAATTTATTTGAAAATCTATTATCTATCGATATGGTCTTTCCAAAGTGCTGATCACAGACAATGGCAGACAATTCAATGGTGCTTGACTCCATGAATTCTGTGAAAGCCATGGAATAGAATATCGCTTCATATCGGTAGGCCACCCATAGGCAAATGGAGAGATGAAAGTAACCAATAGAACTCTCCTACAAGACTTAAAGGCCAGATTAGATCAGACAAGGAGGTCATGGACAGATGAGCTTCATCATGTGTTGTGGGCTTACTGGATCACCCAAAAGATCCCAACTGATGAGACTGCTTTTAATCTTGCATTTGTGACTGAAGCAGTCATACCTGTAGAATTTGAGCTTCCATTCCTTAGAGTTGAGGAATACAATGAAGATACCAACTCAGTGTAGCTCCAGGCTAACCTCGACTTGATCGAAGAAAGTAGAGAACATGCCATCGTGAGAATGGCTACTTAACGTTAGAGGGTGGCTAAGCAATACAATGCTTGGGTCAAGGCCAAAGAATTTTAAGCTGGCGACCTGATGTTGCAGCGAGCTGAAATTTTGCAGCCCACTGAGCAAGAAAACTATCACCCAACTAAGAAGGTCCCTATCAGATGGATGAAGTAGTACGTCCGGAGACCTATTGGCTGAAGCAGCTCGACGGGACTCCACTCCCTAGACCATGAAATTCGGCCAACCTGCATATATATTATCAGTGATGTTGTATCATTATGTTATTATATATATGAATTTGTAGATTCATCACCTCATGTTTGCATATAAAAGTGGCATGAAAAGCTGAAACTCCTATCCGACGAGCTTTACAAAGATTTCTCTGATTGGAATCATCTCAACAGAACTTCTTTTGATCGAAACTGACTTTTTAAAGATTTTTTTGATCGAAATCATCTTAACAGAAGTTCTTTTGATCGAAAGGTTTTTTTGATCAGAACTGATCTCACAGAAATTCTTTTGATCAAAACTGACCTTACAGAAGTTCTTTTGATCAGAACTAACCTTTCAAGAATTTTTCTGATCAGAATCATCTCAACAGAAGTTTCTTTGATCGAAACTGACTTTTCAAAATTTTTTTGATTGGAATAGTCTCAACAGAAGTTTCTTTGATTGGAAGGATTTCTCTCATCGAAATCGTTTCAACAGAAGTTCTTTGATTGGAATTGACTTTTCAAAGATTTTCTTAATTAGAATCATCTCAACAGAAGTTTTTTAGATCGAAACTGATCTTATAGAGATTTTTTTGATTGGAACTGATCTCATAAAAAATTTTTTGATCGTAGCTGACCTTACAGAAGTTTCTTTAATCAAAACTAATTTTATAAAGATTCTTTTGATTGGAATCGTCTCTATAGAAGTTTCTTTGATTGAAACTGACCTTATAGAATTTTTTATTCAGAACCAGAGTTTCTTTGGTCGGAACCATTTTTATCGAAGTTTCTTCAATCAGAACAGTTCTATCTCCCTTAAGTCGAAATGGATTCATCTAAATTCCTAAGGTCAGAATTGAATCAGGTTGGAATAATTCTAAGTTCCTTAGGTCGAAGCTAGTCTTTGCGTGCTGAATAAAAATATGCGAGCATAAACGAAATGTGAAGGATATGAAGAAAAATAAACTTCATTCATTTCTTCAAAATTTTTACACTGACCTTTAAAGATCCAAGTACAAAAGAAAGAACAAAAAGCCTAAGAGGCAGCATCTGGTGTGGAAGTATCTATCGTGGGTGCGTCGGCTGTAGTGGATTCTCAGACTTCATCCAAAAATCAAAATTTAATTTAGATATTTGGCAGCATCCCTGTCCCAAACCAGTTGCTTTCCGCTGATATTAGCGTCAGCAACAAACTTGATTTTGTCATCGTGCTACTTCTCTGACGCTCGAAAATCTTCAATGGCCTTTGAGGCAGCCTCTACTATCTTCTTATCTACTGTCTCGACCACAGCTTTATTCTTCTTCATTAGGGTTTCGAGCTCCTTTATCCTCGTTGCTTGTGTTTCCTGGACACCTATCAACTGGGAGTTTCTTTTGCATCTCTTCTCAGGACCGCTTCGGCATCTTCAGCCCTTCTTATGGTAGTGTTGGCCCTCATAGAGGCCTCTCCAACCTCCTTAGCCTTGTCCCTCGTGACTTTGAGTGTTTCAACATCGGCCTTTTGCTTCCTCGCCTTCATCGAAACCTTATGGGAATGCTCCACATACCGTTTAGATAATGGGCGAGCTATTAAAAAGAGAAAGCTTCTTATCAATAATATCACAAGTGTATGCTAAGAATAAATAAAATACTACAGGAGCTTCAATTTACCCAGATGAAGCATTCCACAGCTTCTTTCCTTATTGCCCCATGCTGTTCAACCAGCAACTTGTTTGCGTCAGCTAGGAGGAGCATCCTAGTAAACAACTCATGAACCAGCTTATAATCTTCCAAAGCTGAAGCCTCAAGCTTTAGACCAGCTGGCACAGTCCCAAAAGCCCCAACTACCTCAACTGGTGCCTTTTCTGGAGAGAAGTCAACGACTTGAGAAATTGGCAAGCACAGAATTACTTCTTCCGATAGACTCTGAGTTACTTCTTTAGGGACTCGATCTATTTGGCTTCTTCGACCCTTATCAGAAGCCGAAGCAACAGACAAGCCATAGATTGAACCCTCATAATATTGAAGTCATTGGCATGGGAAGATTCGGATCTTGACCCAGAAGCCGGTGGTGCAGGAGGACTTCTAACCTTAATGCAGTTTCTCCAGCCACTCACAAGCTCAGCTATCCTTTTCGATGGACCTTTTTTTTAAATTTTTGACTAAATTCGGATCCATCTCTACAACCAAAGTAATCAAGTGGCTAGCATAAAGGTAAGTAAAAATCGAAGAACATAAGGCTCTGAGGCAGGCGACTCGTGTGCACCTTGGGGATCGGCCTGGCTGATATCGACATTAAACAATATCTACGTTTATAGGAGCTCCTTCCATGCCAGAATCTTAAAGCTGTGCAAGGTTTCCACCTCCTGCCTCAAGCACTGATCCAATGAGGGCTCCTTCAATACGGCCTCTTGAGGTTCACCCCAGGCGACAAGCCCCAATCCTCGCCTGATGTTTGAGAGACAAAGAGAAAATACTTTTTCTAGTTGTGGACAGTGGAAGGAGCATCCTGGATCAACAGGCAAATATTCTTCTTTTTTCATGACATCATATACCACCACCTGCGTGATCCAAGATGCCTCTTGAGGTTGAAAGAAGAATGAAAAAGTGTGATGCTAGGATCAATCCTAACCAATACACATACTATGGTAAAACTACATATATGCCGTCATGAATTCGAGACTACCGAACTTGACGATATCTCAAGAAATTAAAAGAGAGCTATGAAGAAAGGATGAAGGAGAAGCCTCAGTCCAACCCGAAAGCATTCCTCATAAAAGCTCATTCGGTCTGGGGGAGGTTGGCAAACTCGATCGTTTGATCTCGAAATTTTTAGTTGGAATATCGGAGAGATCTAAAACTACTCATAGAGTAGTACCACATCCCTCTCCGTTAGCTCAGATTGGAATTCTAGTGAGGCGAAGTCAGAGTCTCCAGAACCCATTCCCTTCGTAGTAAAAGAAGCTCTGAAGTGAAAGACAAAGGAGAGGAACCTATGGCAAAAGAAAAGGATGGTCAAAAATCCTAGAAGCCTGTCTCATCTGGGGTTTAAATAAATCCAAACTCAGAAGATCTCCAAATGATACTTTCTCTCAGAGCATTAATGACAGAAAGCATGACCAACGAGGTTTGAATGGATGCTTGATGCATGACAGTCACTAGTCAGATATAGCTCCTGCCACCGATATGATAGTTAATACCAGTGGTAGGTAAATCATACCCTACACCATTTTTGAAGGGATGTAAAGAGACGCGCTATAGAAAAATGTAGATGATTTTATGCATGTATTTCAAAATTTTTGAAATAAAATGCAGCGGAAGATAACTAGATTAATCATATTAACTTAATACGCGTATAATCTAATCATCAAATCAACCTACTCTAGGATCTATGACATGATATGTGGCATATAAAATCTAAAAAATTTAAAAGATAAAATCAGCATGCATACATGTGAGCAGTAGATCAAATCTACATCTATCTGAGTTCAAAACTCGATATCTGAGTGTAGATCGACGATCGTTGCTGCTGAGAGACATTGTAAAGAAGATCCTCACTGGTTGCTTATAGCTACATACGTGTCCGGCCTTTACAGAAAATTTACTCGAAGTTCTGATCTGATCGATCTCCTTGGGAGTGCTAGCTCGCGTGAAGACCATCTTGTTGGCTGATCTGGATTCTTTCTTCAAATTTCTCAAACTTTTATAGAGATTAAAGAAGAATATCTAGAGGAGATGAGGATGAGGAAGAAGT
>KE504835.1:101252-112755 GCA_000441515.1 Elaeis oleifera
AGAAACGTCTTTTGAGTGTGACCCCATAGATTCGAACTTAAATTGATAGTACAGAAATAAATTCTAAATCAATCGATGTAACCATTTAGCAATGGGACCCGATGTCCGGATAGGTCGAATGATGGCGAAGCAACATTCAAGAACCTACTGGCGCCATATAATTCATCCCTTTGACCCTAATGCTCAAGGACGATCTAGAATTTAACTGTCAAGCCTAGATAAGTCATCCATATTATATTTCAATCTTTCAAATCCATCAAATGGATTATCCGGGCTCAGATTTTGCTAAATTGAAATATATTGATACATTAACTCTTACTACTTTGGAGGGATTAATTCCATCTTGACTCACGCACCGACTTGATAAGTACTTGACTGTACCTAAAAACCTTCCATCACTGAATTAAAATTTAGGTAGTCCGACACTAAAGGATAGTGAGTTGCTTGCAAGTCACCGTGATGATCTCAGGTCGGAGGGACACTTATACCCATACCCTTTATGAGTCACTCTTGACAATAGAGTGCTCCGCAGTTGGTCACGTTCCGTGACAATGTATTCCTACATCTCATCTGCATGCCATACCAGTGTCTCTATACTATTTGGTTATGGAGACAAACGCATATGGTACAAAACAACCTACACTTAATATCGCTATCGTCCTAGCAATAGTATATCATTTGGTCGTGAACCAGTTTAAGGACTACGTGATAAATCTTTTTTTATCGATCAAAGTAGTCTGAAAGACTTCATCACAATATAGGAGTTTGTTTAAAGATGTAATCTTGTAATGAAAAAGACCAAATAATTTTATTATTGATCAATTCATATATATTTATAATTAGTATAATCATTAAATGATTGGCTTTAGGACATATTTTCCAACACGTGTGATGGTACCTACCATATGGAGGTGATTTGAATCTCGATCCTTTCAAAATCTATATGATAGGTATAAGTCATATAGCTCGAATTATAGCTCGGATTGTGGCTCGAATTATAGCTCAAATTATGGCTCAAATCATGCCTTGTGATTTGAATCATAACTAAATTCCTAGTATGGATCGAAATTTGATCAATATGGCTCGAAATGTGATTTATACTCATCCATTCAAACACAGTGAATATTAATGATAAAATAATTTATTGTTTGCATCCAAATGATTATAAAGTTCAGATTACAAAAAAATACATCATTACCTCGAAGCGCTATCAGGGTGATTCACTTCAGCATAGCCCTCCTCAATGCCAGCAATCCCTTCTGTCTAGGTGGACATATCGACTTTGTTTGTCTCAATAATGCACCGAAATATTTTTGTGAACCTCCCTATGCTATCTTCTATCACGGCCTTCAAACTTTCATCTGAAAAGCTGGCTTGCAGAAGCTCGACACTGTCAGCAGAAAGGTGCGCCCGAGCCATTATTTTACATCTCTCAAAGCCTGTGGAGAATGCTGTCTTGCAGGCCTGATTTATGATCTCGATCCCTCTTCTCACCAGTCGATCTATCTTCTTGAGAGCATTTATAGTGAGAAGCTCCTGAGCTGAGAGTCGATGGTGGAGAAAAGTCTGGTCTTCTCTCTCCTCTTTCAGCTTCTTCTTCAGTCACTCCATATTTTTCATGGTCTCCTAAAGTTCACTCTGAGGTGCAGACGGCTCTTGAGTCACCTGAATCCTCTTAGAGGTGGAGCCTTCATCCCTCTGAGGTATTTTCTCTTTGCAGCTTGCTTTATCCGAGGTTCTGGCCCTTTTAGCTGAGCTCCTGCTAGGGCTCCTTTGAGAACAAACCTCAGGAGGGGTAGAGTCTTGACCCTTCTTCCTTCGAGCATCCTCCTTAGGTGCTCTATATCATTGCGGGCTTGGTGGCAGTCTCTCTTAGCCCCAGATCTTTACCTCTCAAGGTCTTCAATCTTTTCTCAGCTCTCCTTAACTCATCATCTCGACAATCGATCATTTTTCGAGCTTCTTGGAGGGCATCCTCAGAAGAGTTGGCTTTCTTAGTTAACTCGATGGTAGTCGATTGTTTCTACTCCAAAAGATACTTTAGCCAGTCTATTCTTCCTTCACTGCTATAAAATCTAATGTTGAAGCTTCAGAGATGGAGCTGACGAAGTTGACTAGATAATACCCAACCTATATACCAAAGCTATTAAATATAGCAAATTGCAGGATATCAAAAGGAAAGATCCTAAGACTCCTTACCTGAGCAAGAGACCTAAGGGCACCCATCATCTGCTGTTGAGCCCTTTGTTTGTCCAGGTACTATTTTTCAGTAGGAGAAAGAAAATTTCTCAGAAACTCTGCTACAGTCTTGAGATTTTCCACTGCAAACAGAATAGAGGGCGCATGTGGTGAAGGACTTGCTTGGGAAATGATCGAGGGAAGGCATTTGATAGGAGCCATCTGCTCCAAAGACTCTCCAGTCTTCGCCACCACCATCGGAACTTCTTTAGGATGATTGACTACATTTGTTGCCTGTACCTTCTCCGTCGAAGTCTCCTTTGTCGAAATCCCCTCTGATGGAGCTTTCACCACAGCCTGCAATGACGAAACTGTGGACTCAGTAATTAAAGAGAATTTTCATCTCTCACGACCGCAGTAGTTGATTCAGTGGCCGAAATCTTGACATCGCCACCCACTGCGGCTGAAGGATCAGTAGACGAAACTTTGGCCTATCTTTTTCGGACCGATACCAGTTCAAGCTTTCTCAAGAACTCTGAATTCATCCTATCTCTGAGAGTCGCAGCGAGAATCTGGAATGAGGGGGGAGTGCAGTCGCCTCCTTAATGTACTCAAAAAGCAGATTTAAAAAAGATAAAGAAGAAGATAGAGAGCCACCACTAAAAAATTAAATTCTCGAGAAGACCACCATGTGAGTGGTCCCATCAACTGTGACCATTCGCAACAAGCCTTGTCCGTCAGGCTGATGTTATCAATTTTAAATGCTGGGGACACATGTGAAAGTGTAAGAGCATGTATTTTCAGATCTGAGATATGACTTTAGAAGTACTCCTTTCGTCTGATTCTCAGACACAGGAGTAGGGGATAGTGTTACGGTGGTACCGTGGATACCTCGAATCAGTGTGTTATCATGGATATCTCAGGTCAGCAAGCTATCTTCGTGGTTATCGATCCAACCATCAAGCTAAGGTATATGGAGATAAGCTATTTATATCCAGTCTAATGTGCGGCCCATCTAGCATGTGAGCTCTCTTCGTTACCTCGAACAACCAGTTTTCTAGTACATGCAGTAGCTGTTCATCCTGAGTAGATAAGTCCAGATATAACTAACTCCCCACACCTCACGGGAGCAGATAAGGGCTAGAATATCTCATGCACTAACAGCACATCTAACAGCCCGACAACCATGGAATCGCACATTCCCATGGTTGTTTAGCCATATCTTCTATAGATAACTAAAGCCCCGAAGACCTAGATAAGGAACCCCTCTCAAAGAATCAGTTGCTGCTTCTATTATTGTTTGATTTCTAACTTGAGCATCGGAGGATCCTCGTTCGAGTGAAAATATTCGACTCGGACTTTATTTTGTAGATCACTCTAGCACCACTGCGCAGGGCCCAGTTGCTCGCCTTCCAACCTCAGTCAAAATAAGCAGCAACAGTAGGTTTTGATATGATGAGATGTGCGTTCCTTTTTCCTCAAAATAATTTATGTCTCCCTGAACAAAATGGAGTCCTTTTAAAAAATTTTAAAGTACAAGAAGCTAAAATTTAGTCCATATATTTTTTGAATCATTTTAATATGATCTTTTTTCTAAATTTCAATTACTTTCTCTCACCAAAAATTTTATCCGACAATAATCGATGTATAAATGGTGTAAAATATCAAAAGAAGATGACGTGCTATAAATGACATATCATATGAATGATGATGTGATATGATGGATGAAAATTTTATTTTGCTAATATAGTATGGATGATCACATAGCATCTACTATCGAATTTTTTTTGAAACTATCTAATCACTAAGTGACACATCAGCATTCATAAGTGACGTGGCACATGCACGATGATGTGATATGTGCTATAAATTTTTTCAAAAGTTTTCATCACGAAGTGGCACATCAGCACCCATATGCCACATCATCATCCAAGTTTCACAAATATTCTTATAAATCCTTATACTTTAAAAAATCTCTAATTATATCCTTTGATTTTTAAGTATGATTTAATTTAACCTTTATAGCATGGTGGCCAAGAAGGTGATGATTCTGATGCTCATTGAATGCATTTAAAAAGCTAAAAATGGTAGTGGTATTCAAAATATGGAGGCTGGGTCCAAATCCAAATATGGTCTCAAAGCAAATCATGTTTGGAGATCTAAAGATGGCTATTATGAACATAGCAACAATAATGGAAAAATATGAGGGATTAGCATTCTCAATTTGTTGTTGCCAAGCTCATTGCTGCTATCGAGATTTTTTTGAAAAGAATAGGCCAATAAT
This sequence comes from Elaeis oleifera, assembly GCA_000441515.1. Lineage (NCBI taxonomy): Eukaryota > Viridiplantae > Streptophyta > Magnoliopsida > Arecales > Arecaceae > Elaeis > Elaeis oleifera. Next base: position 105,715 of record KE504835.1, read on the forward strand.
TATGAACCATACAAATAAGGATCTTAGGCATCTGCTCAGGCTGGAGTAGACTAGATATGCTAATTAGGATCTCAGCCATTGCTTGATGGTTTAAAATTAAATCTCTAATTAAGTCCCCTAATTTCAAATATGATTTAATTCAAACTCATATGATTGCGATAGTTAAAACTAATACAAAGAATAATATATAAACTAAAATAAAAAAATTATATAGATAATATATTATTATATTATCGATTCTACTCCATCTTCAATCGTACTCTTAATCCATCCTCTCTTTTCTCCTACCTTATATTAGAATAAAATAAATATATATAAGAAAAAAATCTACATCATCATGACTCCTATATATATAAAACCCCATCATATGTATATGATAGGCATAAATATATACAACGTAAACATAGAAAGCTTGATCTGAGCCTAAGAAGAATAGAAAGCAAAAGAGAATAAATAAAAGAGAAAGAAAATAATTTTACTTTTGATTCATTTATTTCTTGGCTTGTCTATTTATTTTGTTGAAGTAAACACCTAATATCCTTAGTTACATAGTCCACGATTATTGATTATTTTTTTCAAAGAGAAATATGACAGCAGCAACGAGCAAGGCAATGGTGAAATTAAGAATATTAAGCTCACATACTTTTCCAATGTCATCACTATATTCATGATAGCAATCTTCAAATCCTTGAATCTAATCTGCTTGGAGATGACCTCCAAATTTGAATCCAGCCTCCCTATTTTGAATGCCATTGGTATTTTGACTTTTTAATTGCATCTAATGACTCATCCCATATCAGAAATATCACCTTCTCTACCATCACGTTGAAAAGGTTAAACTAAATTGCACTTGAAATCAAAAGACCTAATTAGAGATTTTCTAATGTATAAGGACTATATAATAATATTAGTGAAACTTGAAGGATGAAAACCTAATTTATGGTATATGGATGATGATGTGGCATGAGTGATGATGTGGTATATGAGTGTTGATGTGTACTCAATGATTGGATATTTCAAAAAAATTCAAAATAGATGCCACATCATCATCTATTTGCCACATCATTTATGTCACATCACATATGAATGCTGACGTGTCACTCGATGATAGGATACTTTCAGAAAAATTAATACTACATGTCATATCATCATCCATGTGTCACATCATTTACGCCATGTGACTTATAGATGCTGACATGTCACTTGTTAATTGGATATTTTTGAAAAAAATTCACATCAAATGCCATGTCATCATCCATGCCACATCGTCACTCATATGCCACATCATCTATGAGTGCTGACATGTCATTCAGTGATTAGATACTTTTGAAAAAAATTTCATAATAGATGCCACATCATCATCCATGCCATATCAGTAAAATACAAATTTCATCTATTATGTCATATTATCACTCATATATCATGTCATCTTTGTCTAACATTTTTTGCCATTTAAACACTGATCATCACTAGCTAGGATTTTTGGTGAGAGAAAGCTAAGTGATCAAAATCCGAGAAAAAGATTATATTAAATAATTTAGCAAGCATAGAAATTGTTGCTGCTAGTTCTAGTTGAGGTCGGAAGGTGAGCAATCGGGCTTTACATAGGGGTGCTGGAGTGACCTGCAAAACAAAATCTGGGTTGGAGGTTTTTGCTCTGACAAAGATCCTCCGACGCTCAAGTTAGGAATCAAAGAACAACAGAAAATCATAGATGATTTTCTGAGATGGGTTTCTTACTTGAGTCCTTGGTACTTTAGTTATTTATAGAGAATATGACCGAACAATCATGGGAATGTACCGTTCTGAGGTTGTTGGGTTGTTGGACGTGCCATTGTGGGTAAGATTTTTTAGCCCTTATCTGCTCCCATGAGATTATAGGGGAGTTAGTTACATCTAAGCTTATCTACTTAGGGTGGACAACTACTGTACATGCCAGAAAATTGGCTGATCGAGGTAATGGAGGAAGCTCACGTGTCAGATGGACCGCACATCAGACTGGATGTAAATAGTTCAGCTCTATGTACTTCAGCTCGGTATTTGGATCGGTAACCATGAAGATAACATATTGATCTGAGGTATCCATGGTACCTCCGTAATACTGTCTCCCTATTCCTGAGTCTGAGAATCAGATGAAAGAAGTATCTTTAAAGTCATACCTCAGATCTGGGGATGCGCACTCTCACGCTTTCACATGTGTCTTCAGCATTTAAGGTTGATGATATCAGCCTAACAAGCAAGGCTATTGCGAATGATCACGATCGATGGGACCACTCAGTTGGCGATCTTCTCAAGAATTTAACTTTTTCAGTGACGACTCTTTATCTTCTCCTTTGCTCTCTTTAAATCTGCTTTTTGAGTGCATTGAGAAGGCAATTGCAACCCCCTTCACTCTAGATTATCATTGCAATCCTCAGAGATAGGATGAATCCTAAACTCCTGAGGTAGCTTGAACTGGCATCGGCCCAAAGAAGGCAGGCCAAAGTTTTGTTCGTTGGTCCTCTAGCCCTAGTAGGTGGCAATGATAAGGTTCCGGCCATCAAAATAGCTATCACAGCCATGAAAGTTGAGAATCCCCCTTTGATTGCGAGTCCATAGTTTCATCATTGGAGGTCATGACAAAAGCTCCACTAGAGAAGATTCCGACAAAGGAGACCCCAATGGAGGAGACACAGGCAATAGATATGGTTGATCATCTGGAAGAAATTCTGACGACGGTGGTAGAGACTGGAGATCCTTTAGAGCAAATGATTCCTATCTAATGCCTTTCCCCAACCATTTTCCAAGTGAGCCCTTCACAATCAGTGCCTTCTGCTCCATTCGCAATGGAGGATCTCAAAATCACAGTGGAATTTTGAAAATTTCTTTGCCTGGTGAGAAACAGTACTTGGACAGACAAGGGGCTCAACATCGGATGACTAGCGCCCTAAGATCTCTCGCTTAGGTAGAAAATTTGTAGATCTCTTCTTTTGATCTCTTGCAACTTATGGTGTTTAATCTCACATGACTTTGTGTAAATTTTGTACAGATGGGGCATTATTTGGCCCGCTTCGTCGGCTCCACTTTTGAGGCTTCGGTGTTGGAGCTTACAGCAGTGAACGAAAGATAGATTGGTTGGAGTACCTTTTGGAGTAGAAAAATTGACTAACGTTGAGCTAATCAAAGAAGTCGACCTTTCTGAGGAGGCCCTCCGAGAAGCTGGAGAGATGATCAATTACGGAGATGATGAGATAGGAAGAGCTAAAAGAAGATCGAAGACCTCGAGAGGTAGAGATCCAGGGCAAAGAGAGATTGCCATCGAGCCCGTGATGATATAGAGCGCCTGAGGAGGACACTTGAAGAACAAAGGAGTCGAGATTTTATCCCTCCGAGGTTCATCCTCAAAGGAGCCCCAGCAGGAGCTCAGCTAAGAGGGCCTGAACTTCAGACAAAGCAAATTGCAGAGAGAAGACACCTCAGAGGGGTGAAGGCTCTACTTCTAAGGAGATTTAGGTAACTCAGGAGCTATCTGCACCTCAAACTGAACTTCAGGAGGTTCTATCAAAAGTGGAGCACCTAAAAAAGAAGATGAAGGAAGAAAGAGAAGGCAAGGCTCTTCTATATCGTTGGCTCTCAGATCAGAAACTTCTAACTATGAATGCTCTCAAAAGGATAGATTGGTTGATAAGAAGAGGAGCCGAAATTATAAGCCAGGCCTACAAGACAGCATTCTCCATAAGCTTGAGAGGTGCAAAATAATGGCCTAGGTGCACCTTCCTACTGACAATGCCGAGCTTCTACAAGCCAACTTTCCGGATGAAAGTCTGAAGGCCGTGACAGAAGATAGCACAGAGAGATTCATAAAGGTATCCCTGTGCATCACTGAGATGAATAAAGTCAATGCAACCACCCAGACAAAGAGACTGCTGGCACTGAGGAAGGCTGTTCCGAAGCAAGTCACCCTGATAGTGCTCCAAGGTAGTGATATGTATCTTTTCTTTTGTAATCCGAACTTTGTAATCAAATTTTCATGCAAATGAATAAATTTATCTTTATCATTGGTGTTCGCTATGTTTGAATGGGCGAATGTGAATCATATTCCAAGCCGTATTGGCTGAATTCCGATCTATGCTAGCTAAATATTTAACTATGATCCGAATCATAAGGCATGATTTGAGCCATAATCTGAGCTATAATTTGAGCTATATAAATTATCCCAGAAGTTTCCATCACCTATTGCATAGGTTTGTAAAGGATCAAAATTCGAATCGCCTCCACGTAGTAGGTACCATTGCATGGCATAGGGATGATTTGCCTACCGCTAGCATTAACTGCCATATCGACGTCAGGAGCTATACCCAATCGATGGTTGCCATATGTCAAGTATCCGTACAAACCTCGTCGATTCATACCTCTAGTAATCAATGCTTTGAGAAGAAGTATCGTTAGTAGATTTTTTGAACTTGAGTCTATTTAAATCCCAGATGAGACTGGATGCAGGCTTCTAGAGTTTCCAATCGTCCTTGTCTTCTTTTGTCATAGGTTCTCCTACTTCTCCGTCCTTCAGTTCTAGAGTTTCATCCTGCGAGGGGAATGGGTTCTTCTGGAGACTCTAATTTCGACCCACTGGTATTCAATCCAAACTAACGGAGATGGATGTGGTACTGCTCCATGAGCAGTTTCAAATCTCTCCGGAGTTCCAACTGAAATTTTAGAGCCGGACGATCGAGTTTGCCAACCTTTCTCAGATCGGATGAGCCTATATGAGGAATGCTTTCGGACTGGACTGAGGCTTTCCTTTCATCCTTTCTTTGTAGATCTTTTTTAATTTCTTGAGATGTCGCCATGTTCGGTAGTTCTGAATTTATAGTGACATATCTACGATTTTATTGTAGAGTACGTATTGGCTGGGATTGAACCCCGCATCGCACTTTTTCATTCCATCTTTATCTTCAAGAGAAATCCTAGATCATGTGGATGGTGGTATGTGACATGCCGAAAGAAGAAAAATATTTGCCTGTTGATCCTGAATGCTCCTTTCACTATCTACGACTGGAAGAGCATTTTCTATTCGTCCCTCAGACATCAGGCAAGGATTGGAGTTTCATCAATTAGGGTGAACCTCGAGAAGCCGTGCTGAGAGAGCCCTCGTTAGATCAGCATCTAAGACAGGAGCTAGAAATCTTGCACAACTTTAAGGTCTCGATACTGAAGGAGCTTCTATCAGAGCAGACATTATTTAATATTGGCATCAGCTAGGCCGGTTCCTAGGGTGCGCACGGTCGCCTGCCTCAGAGCCATATGTTCTTCAATTCATACTTTACTTCTATGCTGACCACTAGATTGTTTGGTTGCAAAAATAGATCTAACTTTGCTGAAGAAGTTGGAGCAGATGGTCCACCAAAGACGGATAGCAAAGCCTGCAGGTGGTCGGAGCACCCACGTCAAGATTAGAAGTCCCCCTGCACTGCCGACTTCTGGGTCAGGAGAACTCGAATCTCTCTGAGCCACCGACTTCAGAGTTATAAGGGTTCAATCTGGCTTGACTTCTTTGACTTCTAATAGGGATTAGAGAAGTCAGACAAGTCGAGCTCCCAAAGAAGCAATTCTGAGCCCGTCAGCCCCTCAAATCGTCGACTTTCCCTAGAAGATGAACCAACCGAGGTAGCTGGGACTTCTGGGATTGCACCAGCTGGTCTGAAGCTCGAGGCTTCAGCCTTAAGAGATTATAAGCTGACGCACAAATTATTTATCGGGATTCTCTTCCTGACCGATGCAAACGAACTGTTGGCTGAATTGCATGGGGTGGTAAGGAAGGTGCTGTGGAGTGCTTCATTTGGATAAGCTAAAGCTCTTGCAGTTTTATTATTCTAAATATACACTTGCTACGTTACTGATAAGAGATTTTTTAATAGCTCACCCATTATTTGAATCGGTACATAGAGCACTCCCACGAGCTTTCGGCGGAGGCGAGAAAGCATAAGGTCGATGTTAGAATGCCTAAGGTAACAAAGGACAAGGCTGAGAAGGAGGCTGGAGCAGCCTTGATGAGGGCCGACACTGCTGTAAGGAGGGCTAAAGATGTCGAAACAGCCTTAAGAGGAGCTGTAAAGGAAAACTCTCGATTGCTAGGCATCCAAGAAGTACAGACAGCGAGAATAAAGGAACTTGAGGCACTACTGGAGAAGAATAAAACTGCAGTTGAGGCTTCAAAAAAGAAGATAGCAGAGGTGGAGAGCGATGCTGAGGCACAGATCAAGGCTGCCACCTTAAAGGCCATCGAGGACTTTCGGGTGTCAGAGAAATATCATGATGAGAAAGTCGAGTTTGTTACTGATGATTACATCGATGGGAAGTAACTGGTCTGAAACAGGATTGCCATCCAATATCCAGAATTAGATTTGGACTTTTTGGATGAAATCTGGGAACCCACTACAGTTGATGCACCTAGAATGAATGCTCCTGCAACAGATGCTGTCCCTTAGACTTTTTTATTTCTTTTCTTTTGTACATGGACCTTTCGAGGTCATTGTAAAAATTTTGAAAAAAAATGAATGAAGTTTGTACTTCTTCATACTATTTGCATTTTCTTATTTTCGATGAGTTATGCTTGCATATTTTTATTCAGCACGAAAAGACTAGTTTTGATCCAAAGAACACAGAATTATCCCAACCAAAAGGATATCTAATTCAATTCTATCCTTAGAAATTTAGATGAATCCATTCTGACTTAAAAGACTCTAAGCTTCGCTACGAACTTAGTTTTGATCTTAGGAGATTAAGTAGAACTGTTCCAAGTAAAGGAACTTTAATGAAAATGGTTCCGAAAAAGGAACTTCAATACGGTCAGTTTCGATCAAAAAAACTTTGATTCTGATCAAAGAAACTTCAGCAAGAACAGTTCCAATCAAAGAAACTTCAGCAAGAATAGTTTCGATCAAAGAAACTTTGGTTTCGAATAAAAAAATTTCAGAAAGAACAGTTCCGATCAAAGGAATATTGGTTCCGAAGAAACTTCAATAGGAATAGTTCCAAACAAAGAAACTTCAATAAGAATAGTTT
>KE504835.1:127412-138941 GCA_000441515.1 Elaeis oleifera
GGATAGAGTTGGAATGGTTCTAATTCATTGAAAAAAGTTTCAATGATATTGTGATAGGGATCATAACATGTCTTACTATCAGATAGAATAGAATCTATGAGATCACACACAAAAATTTTTTGACTGATCAGATAGTTGAATTACGATTATGAATTATGATAGGATTTGATTATCAATTTGATTGATAATTGATCCAATACAAAAATTACAATCAAATAACTCGCTAAAGAGTTAGTGAGTTATAGGAGGATTAATTAGCAATATGATTGCTAATTGGTTCAATTTGATTGAGTAATGGGGCTTGCATAAGGTCTAATTAAATAGGATTTAATTTGACTTGATATGTGTTTGATTGGATCAAACCTGATTGGGTTATAAGATAACCTAAATTGCATGGGAGAATAATTTTATTGAATTAAGATTTGAGTTTGACTAAATTTTTAATTAGACTAGGATGTATGAATTTCTATTTGGACTAAAAATTTTATTTTCATGGGTGCACCAAATCCTAATTGGATCAGGATTAAATTGAGTTTGACTCAAGCACCAAGGGAGAGTCCAAAAGGACTAGGACTCCTCTAATTAGGTGACATCTAATCTAAATAGTTTGGACTTCAAATCAGATTTAATTTTCATCTATTTGGATCTAATCAGGTCTTAATATGATTAAGATTGATTGGAGATTTAATTGGTTTAAATCAGCCACTTAGAAGAAGAGTCCCATGTGATTTAAATTCTTCCTTCCATGCGCCACAAAGAGAACCCACACCCATCAGATTTTAATGCCATATTCTCTCCCCTTTTTAGCATGTAAGGACTCCTAATCCCTTCTCTTCCATGAGAAATCTGGGTGCACAAATTCTGGTTGTTGGGCGGCATAAAATCTTAGAGTCCTAGGTGTTTTGGACTCCTATCTCCTAATCAAAATATAACTCCCTTTAGCCTATTTAAATGGGGGTTATGAGGGACGGTTGAGAGCAGAGATAAGATTAGGTTTGATGCCCAAAAGAGAGGCCTGTGTGTGCATGAAAAATCAAGGGAGAAAGAGAGGGACGGCATGAAGATGGAGGGCATGAGGTAAGTTCATGGTTATCCCTTCTTCTTAGCAACAACCAAGTGTTGGTTGTTAGGACATTTCTCCCTCTTTTTGTCTATGTTTGGACATGGGTTTCTCCTCTTCTCCTTGTCCAAAAGTTGGATAACATTCTTGCATCTCTAGTGTAGAGATTTCGTGCTTGGGTTTTAGGAAGAAAAGAGAAGAAAGAGTTCTTCTCATGATCTCTAGCATAGAGATTAACATTCTCCTATGTTCTTCTTCTTCTCTAAGAGTATCTTAAGAGAAAAGAAGATTTTCAACCATCAAGATGCGATCTCTACAAGGGAGCTAGCACCCCGATGAGATCAAAAGACTTCTGATTAGATCAGTGTCTCGTGTGGATATCCATAGAGATCGGACGCTTGTGCGGCTATAAGGGATCTTCAGAAGACATCCATAATCATCAGTTCGCAATGAAGATTGATCCATACCAAGGTATGTTCTTTATTTATTTTTTCTATTTGATTTCTGTATCTGAATCTTATCTCACATATGATGATCCTATTTATGGTTTGAAAATTTGATCTTATGCATGCTAGGATTAAATTAAGTTTAATCTGAAAATTTTAAATTTCGCTGCATACTTGTTTTGAAAAATTTTTGCATGCATGAAATCATGAAACTCTAACAAAATGAAGCAACCTTATCGGTGAGACGCTGCACCTCTTAAACAGTTTTTGATGCTGTCATCTCAAGAACTGTCTTGATCTTCTTGGGATTTGTCTCGATGCCACATCGCGAGACCATAAATCCAAGAAATTTATCGGAGGCAACTCTGAAGGCACACTTTGCTAGGTTTAGTCTCATCTGGAATCAGTGGAGGATATTAAAAGTTTCTTGGAGGTTAGTAATATGATCTGGAGTAGCTCAACTCTTAACCAGCATATCATCTACATATACCTCCATATTACGGTCGATTTGATCTTTGAAGATCTTGTTCACCAATCGTTGGTAGGTAGCCCCTATATTTTTTAAACAAAGGGCATCATTCTGTAATAAAAAAGTCCACGATCAATAATAAAAGCTATTTTCTCTTCATCTTCAAGTACCATTCAGATCTAATTATAACTAGAGAAGGCATCCATGAAGGTGAGGAGCTCATGTCCTGAAGTTGCATCCACCAGCTGGTCGATCCGAGGCAATGGATAGCTATCCTTAGGACATGCTTTATTCAAGTCAGTGATGTCAATGCACATGTGCTATTTCTCATTTACCTTCTTGACTAAGACGATGTTCGCCAACCAGTTTGGGTACATTATTTCTCTAATAAAGTCAGTTTTGACTAGCTTGCCCACCTCCTCGGTTATAGCCTTCTGATGCTTCGGGACGAAGCTTCACTTCTTTTGCTTCACCAGACGACAGATCAGATTCCCTTTCAGGTAGTGGGACATCACTTTGGATCTATGCTAGGCATGTCTGTGGCCGACCAAGCAAAAGATCCATATTTCCTGTAAAGAGTGGTTCTTCGATCTTTTTTTGCCTTATCTAGATGTGAGCCGATCTTCACCATCTAGTGTGGATTCTCTTTCCTCAGTGGGACCTCCAGGAGGTCTTCAGATGACTAGGTGCGCTCCTTCGCCAGATCATCTCGAGCATCCAACCCTATTGGAAGCTTGGGTTGGGCCTCTACTCGAAGCTTAGTAGCAAAACATTATCGAGCCATAGTCTGGTTGCCTCAGATTTGCCTTACTCCATTTTTTGTTAGAAATTTCACCATCAAATGATAGTTCGACACTACAGCCTCTAAAGTCCACAAACTCGGATGGCTAAGGATTGTATTGTAGGCTGAAGGAAGTTTAACCATCAAAAATTGACTTGGATCATTGTTACTGAGGCGGGTTGCCTACTATGACAGACAGCCTGATCATCCCCTCTGGAATCATCGAGCTTCTAGAGAAATTCTGAATTGTGGTATTGAATCTACTCAATTGATCCGGAGTAAATCCTATTTGAGAGAAGACAGAAAAATATAAAACATCAATCGAGCTTCAATTATCAACAAATACACGGTGTACATTATAGTCAGCAATATTTGCAGTTACAACTACCGCATTATTGTGTGGGGCTTGTACACCCTCTGCATCCTGCTCAGTGAAATAATGGCATCCTCAAGCCTAACCTTGAGCCTTGGCCTCTTTGCCTCTGAAAGCTTCGCTGACCTTGACAACTCCCCAGTTATCAGGTGGATTTCTTCCCTCAGGAGTCGATCTTCTACTACCGCCTATCCCCAACCTCTTGTCTCTCCAGTAGTGCTGCTGCTGGCTGTGGCTGAGGCAAAGGAAGTGGCTGCTGAGCCCTCGATGGAGATCAATGTGGAGGTGCTCTCCTCCGGATAAAGCGATCAAACCTTCCTTGCCGAATGAACCTCTCAATCTAATCTTGGAGTTGGCGACAATCTTCAGTATTGTGACCGTGGTCACGATGGTAAAAGTAGTATTTATTTGAGTCACGATGCTCAGGGTTCGACTGCATCCTCGGAGGTTGAGGTAGCTCGGCTCATACCTCTATCAGTATCTCCCCGTAGAGGCGTTCAAAGACATATAATCAGTGTACCGCCTCTGAGATGAATTATCCTTTGTCCCCTGAGAGGGGACCTGCTCTGTTGGTTCCTTGGTGGAGATCGGGTCCGGCGATAGGGAGAGTCCTAGATTTTGGGTGACCTTTTCCAGACCCCCAGTGCTCGGAGGAGGAGCAGCATCTTTTTTTTTCCAACTAGGGGATCGGATGGACCCCCATGCTTCTCTCAAGCTTCATCAGCACGTGCATATTTCTCTGCACACTTCAGCATATCCTTAAAGTCTCGCAGATATGTCTTCTCCAGGGAATAAAAAAGGCATTTCTCTAGAGCTCTCTCTAGAAGACTATCATTGCGACTGACTGATCCAAGTTGCAAACTTCTAGTGCAGCAGCGTTGAAGCGAGCGGTATATTCCCGGATCGACTCATCCTCCCTCAGTTTAATATGTATCAGAGAGGAGGACAGCCGATATTGCCTCTTACTTGTAGCAAAATGGGAAACAAACATCCGGCTCATATGATCAAAGGAATGAATAGAGCCAGGCTTCAGGCTGGAATACCAATCTCGAGCCGCTTTCCTTAAAGTAGATGGAAAGGCCAAGCATAATATCGCATCACTGGCTTCTTGCAGCAACATGAGAGTTCTAAAACTCCCCAGATGGTCAGTCGGGTTCGTTGACCCATCGCAGGCTTCTAGGTGTGGCATCTTGAACCTTGCTGGTAAGGGTTCTCATAAGATCTCCTTGGTGAAAGGGGGTCGATGCAGAAATCAGAAGTATCCGCCTACTCTAGGGCTTGATGTTGCAAGGCCTCGATTCTGCGATTCATCTCTTGGAACTGGCGGTCTATTCTATCGTCACAAACTGTAGGCGCATCTGTCTGGGAAATTGGTGACCGTCCCAAGGTCAAATCTCTCCCAGATCGAGGAGTAGGCGAGCATCTTTGGGGCCGATTCTGCGTAGTCTGCCTTCCTCGATCCGAACTTCGCTAAAGTGATCAAGGAGTGATTTGAGAGGGCTGCGGCTGCACCTGCCCAAGCTGCTGAATAGCACTGATCGCCGCCATCAGTGCACGGACTTGATCGATCAGTAAGGCAAACTGGTCTTAAAAACACCTTGGGCTGGCTGCATTGGTGGCGGAGGAACCGGTTGTTGTGATGTTGGTGCGTGATTTTCTCCAACACCAGTGACGATTTGAGAGGTGGCAGATCACCCCGATTGCCTGGTGGTGGTTTCTTTGATGGCATGATGCGAAAATTGACCCTTCCTCTATCTGTTGCTGCTGGTTCTGGTTAAGGTCGGAAGGTGAGCGACTGGGTTTTGCACAGGGATGTTGGAGTGACCTGTAAAATAAAATCTGGGCCAAAAGTTTTCGCTCCGGCGAGGATCCTCCGACGCTCAAGTCAGAAATAAAAAATAGCAAAAAACTGTAGATGATTCTCTGAAATAGGTTTCTTACCTAAGTCTTTTGAGCTTTAGTTATTTATAGAGAACATGGTCGAACAACTGTGGGAGCATGCAGTTCCGAGGTTGTTGGACTGTTGGACGTATCGTTGTGGGCGAGATTTTCTAACTCTTATCTGCTCTCACGAGATTATGGGGGAGTTAGTTATATCTAAGCTTATCCACTTAGGACGAACAGCTACCGTACATGTCAGAAAACTGACTGACCAAAATAACGAAAAAAGCTTACATGTCAGATGGGCCACACATAAGACTGGATGCAAATAGTTCAGCTCGATGTTTAGATCGACAACTATGAAGATAGCATACCGGTTCGAGATATCTACGGTACCCCATAACAGAAACTAATTTCGGCTTTTATAGTTTAAGATTTTTTTAAAAAAATCTGTATTAGATTATGGATTAGAAACATAATTTATTTATTTATTTTTAATTATCCCCAAGAAGACACGCACGTTATCAAGTTCGAAACAACCAGAGACCTGCGGTGCGGTCCTCGACTGCCGTCGTCAGAAGATGGACGGTAGTCAAACAATGTCCCGCTTACATGGCATAATATGTATTTATGGGCCGGTCTTGTTTAATAACTCTTCATAACCTACTTTTTTTGTTTTTTGTTTTTTGGTAAACTCTTCATAACTTACCGGTCATAGAAAGCTGCAAGACATTCTACGATGGAATCCATGAATCGCAAGCTGCACAACATTCTACGATGGGACCCATGAATCGCAGATGATCCCTCCCTGGTTTGGAGTCGGAAGGATCCCGAAGATTGAGCTTCAAGCAAAATCTTATCGAAAAGACGTAGTTTAATAGCTCATGCGACCACGAGTTGCCCGAGTCTGGGAATTGGTCTTGTTCATACCGAATGACCAGTTTTATCTTATCTAAAGCTGTCTATTGAGTCACGGACATGGTCCGAGACTAGTCTCACTTAAAAGTTTGTATATCGCACCGCATGCGATGGCATTGATGATATTTTTATTGTCTCTCTCCAGCTCCCCAACTTGATGTCCCTCTTATCCTATAATCCACTAATATGAACATCTCACCTCCTGTATTTTCTTCATTATTATACAATATATAAGTCATCTAGTACAGAGTAATTGGTTTCATTACTCGACATGTGTTTCTTGTTTGCTGTTATCTTGGGCATGCCATCGCGACGATATGGTATCTAGTGGACCAAAAATAGAGAAATACGGTGTCAAAGTCAATAATATGATCCAGCCACCTACTTGGATACTTGGTTGTCGAGTTTACGGGGATAATGTTGCCTTGGGTGTGGCAGCAGGACTGCAAGAGGGTCCCAACCTATCCATGTATTCCAAGGGACCCATACAAAGTGGTAGCATAGGGCACAATTTTCCTCCTCCAAACAAGAGAACGTAATTAAATATTTAGCACTTGATCGTGTGTTATGCAGGTCAAAGACGGCAAAGAGGAGAAATATTTTCATGCTTTGCATGCAATGTTGAGTAGCTAGCTGGATACAAATTCAGCGGCCTAGAATTGTGCTGCATCATGAAGACGAAACTCTTCACTTTCTTTGGCTCTTTTTTGGTACATTCCTTTTGACCGAACGGGCCCCCTTTTTGGCACATTGAAAAGGAAAACCAGAATTGAAGACTTACAAAACCGGGAGATAGCCATGAGCATCAGCTACTACTTTTCCATTAAGCTTAGGGTGCAGGATTGCATCTTCTGCGCAAAAGAAGGATTCATCTTCTTCATGTTAATCCGTCATTGGATTAGATGATGGTTGCTTCGAGATCTATGAGATGGATGAGTAGCAAGATCAGTGCTTTGAGACACCGAATGATGGTTGCTTTAAGATATCTGCAGATGGATGAATGGCAACTTCAAAATGCTTTAAGATCCATGCAAAGCATGATCCGATAGACAGCATCACAAAGAAGATCGGTCATAATTTCATACAAAAGAGACAAGCCGGATCCTAAGTTTTTAGATGATAAACATCCCCTTGCTTCGAATGTACATCTAATTAATGAGTAGCCTCATCAAGCCGCACTTTGTTTGGCTCTTAAAAACAAGCTCCATTCAGGAGGGATCGGTTCTATAGACCATGCTTTTCGTAGGAATAGATTGGAATCCATCAATCATTTGTTGCTACGTCTTTCGCCAAGAATCCGCAGGAGCCACTTTAATGTCAAGTCAAAGCACAAGCCAGAAATGTTGGAATGCTTTTGGACGGTTTGAACTGATAGGACGCTGGCAGACAAGATTAATATAGACCTTCTGACCTTTGGATTCAATGCCATGCTTGAATCTTCTACAACAACTTTAGATCTTGTTATGGTGGTGATAGCCCAATCAAGATCAAGGATTAAAAAAATTCATCCGTCACGATACACTGGCTAGCATGCAAAATGGAGATAAATGAATTCCATTGTGTCCATAGTAATATAATGGTAGCTATATTGTATCCCACCGAACGTGTCACAGAACTTGCTTGCCTTCTTGTTAGGTGTGCTAAGAAAGTTGTTGCTGGTGGAAAGCATCACAAGCTAAATAGAAGCAGGTAGATAGGTGGACGGATATTAGATCAGCTAGAGAAAGAGGATGATCAAAGGAACGATATGATCAGTATAGCATGGGTCCAAATACCTCAACCTTTAAGGATTTTCACCACAGTCATACTATCATTTGAAAAAGATAAATTTAGATAGGGATAGACGTGTAGGCTAGGGTATAATAGTAGAAATCTATATTTACACTGCTTCTAGGGTAGACAACTATGAAGTGAAATCTAAGAAAAAATAAGATGCATTGATAACTTGGATGTTGAAAAATTTAATTTGAAGTATAGTTCCACTTATTTGTGCTACATATAATAACTATCTATTCTGATGGTTGCTAGGTATATTTGCCCTCCACTTTTGACCGTTTTAATAGCTAACACAAATTATCATCTCACTACACAGGTTCATCACTGCAATTGCTTCGCAGCAATTGTTGGACCTATAATTATATCTTATCAGCCATAACTTTTGTTAGATGTCATTCCACATGTGGGACTATAGCTCTTTAAATAAAATAAAAGAAAAAAAAAATCCAAATAGGACTTGTATTTGTTGGCCATTGGGTTTTATGACTGTAAATTCCACCGCAAAAGATTCTTTACGTAAAGATTCTTTACCAAAAAAAAGGTTCTTCACGTAAGCTTTCGGCAGTGTGCGTGAAAACAGCAGCATGCGGTGGCTTTTTGTGAGGCTTGAAAAAGAGACCGCGACACCATGGGAGAAGAAAAATTAAAAAAAATAATGTTATTTTTTAGATGATCGAATAATTGATCGTATTTAATTATGATAAATTTAATATGTTGTTTCTATCATTGAGAGCTATAAGTTGAATGATTTTGATTTTTAAAAAGCCTTCTTCAATAATTATTTCAAGTATCCATCCTTTTGATGGGATTTGTCCCTATTTATTATTGAAATCAATTTTATTATATAGTGATGATCATTTTTGTTGTGAAAGTCAAGATTTATTTTTTAATAATTATATATTTGTATAATCTCTAAATGATCTAGAGAAGACCTACAATAATCCTATTATTCTAAATAGTGAAAGATTTACATCAAATTATGATGATCTTTTTGTGGGTTGCTTAATTATTTTTTACTTATCAATTGTCCGAGTAGATCATAGAGATTATTGCTGCTTTACGATATCTTATTTAATTGCACAGAGAGGGAAAAGAAGTTTGTGATTTTATTATCTATGTTTGCAATTTTTTCAATAAATACTACAAGAATCTAGACTATTAACGATGACTAGTTGCCATCGCTAATAGTCCACTTGCCATTGCTAATAGCCTCACCGTCGCTAATTCCATTGTAACAACTAATCTGAAAAAAACTTGATCGCTAAATATCCTTATTAGCGACGAAAATCCTAGCAATCGCTAATAAAGTTATTAGCGACGGCTTTAGCGATAGAAAAATTTTATCGCTAATTATTTATCAATTTTTAAATTAAATTTTAAAAAAATTTAAAAAACTATTAGCGATGGCATTTTCGTGGCTAATGTCATCGCTAATAATTATTAGCGACCAATAATGCCGTCGCTAATACCATCTCTAATATTTTTATTTTAATTATATAAAATTTTTTAAAAAATATTAGCGACGGCATTATCATTGCTAATGCGGTCGCTAATAAGTATTAACGATGGCACTCTCCATCGCTAATAAGTATTAGTGACATATTGTCACTAATAATTAATTTATTTTTAAAAAATTAATAATATTATTTTTAAATTTATTTTAATTAATCATAATAAATTATGATTTCTAATACCTGTTATAGTTAAAATCCAAAGATAATATGACAATCAGCTATTAAAATTAATTATATTACATTAAAAATATAAATTATATAATTTTTTTCACAAGCAGTATCAAAAAAATATAATACATCAAAAAAAAATCAGGTCCAAACCTTGTCATCGTCTACCTCCTCCTCCTCTTGCTCCTCTCCAACAACTGGTGGATGAGAGCTGGATGTCCCAGCATTCTATAACGAAAAAATTAAACAATATTAATAAGTTGCGATACGAAGGTGTATCTTTCGATACAAAAGCATATCTTTCGATGCACTCCTTTGATTCTCGGACAGATTATTCCTACATATTCCATTCGATAATATGGAGCTATAGACCGCCCCTCGGTCCATTGATTGAACGATTAGATCGAATTTTTAACCTCTAGATCCCCTTTTGGAATCAAACCTAAATATATGAAGTTTGTAAATATGAAAACTTAAAACAAGTAAAAAGATTTAGTAATATAATTATCTGATGTGATAGTTGGGACGACAGCATAGCCGGTCGCGTAGCTACAGATCCCGAAGAAGCTCCACAACCTTATTGCGGATGGCATCCAAGAGGCCTGAGGTTACTGGCACAGAAGCCTCTACACGACCTCCTCCATATGCGCATCGCTCCAAGTTTGGGATGTGGAGACCTGTGAGGACGTTGAAGCGTATTGAGCTGGTGGAAAGTCGAAGCTGTGGCCAAATCCTATGACCCGACTTTTACTCACCCCTTCGGTGGTGGTGAGCTATCTCTCAAGGTCAGGAGGGCTGAGAAGATGGGTCATCGCCATAACTCTCAGCGACATACACCACATAATACATCTACACAGTTCAGATATACATTAGTTCAAATATAAAATCAGATCCTATGACAGCTTAATTAGTAAATAAATTTAAAGTTCTTACTTTGATCTGTCGTGACGTAGAATCTAAATAGTCATCAGTCCTCCTAGACTGGTGTGTGGCCTGCCATAACTATAGTTGGTCTGGTGGACGACCTAGCTACCATATCTACAATAAGTAAATAATAAATTAAATTAATTAAAGCATGTATATAAAATTTTTACAGTTCTAGTGAAGAGTTTTGGTATAGATTTCTTACCAGTCTATTAACCACAACATATGTGCCGATTGAGCCGCCTGTGTCTGATTGAATCCTATTGGGCGGCCCAATTCTATTGGATCCTGCCACCTATCAGAGTACTCCTCGCTTCTCTACTAATCGCAGAGGCCTGTGATGTGTCTTAAATTTACCGCAAGCGCACAGTGTGCAATGTAGCACATCCGACGAGTACGGATCGATCCCATGAGGAATTGAGTTTTAAACTATATTTAAATGCTTGCTCAGGCGAGCTTTAAAGGAAAGAAGAGAGATTGATTGTTAAATTATGAATGACCAAAATAGTAAACTAATCAATTATAAATATAAATTATCTCAAAGATCTAGGACTTTTGAATCCACTAGACCAATGAATTAGAGAGCCTTTGTATGATTTCTCTTATAATGTCCCTTGATTAAGGTGTAAAATATGAACAAGCATGGACCATGAAGAGATTTAACTCAACTATGATCCATCAAGTATTTGTTTTCACCCTAATTAAGAGACTCTTCATTTCTTCTCTTCTCTTGTGTTGTCCAAGTATAGGCTATGAAGAGATTCTGACCCAACTATAACCCATCAAGATTTTCATAAGAAAAGAGAAAAAATGGTTTAAAAAATTATGACCATTCTACTAATCATCCACTCTTGCACCGAATCAAGTATGGACTATGAAAGAATTTTGACCCAACAATAGCCTATCAAGTCTCTTGACAAGAGACATGAAGGGATAAGGACTCTAAAAATTAAAAGCTCGAAAAGAGAGATCAATGGAGCAGGCTTCTATTCATGATCTAGTTTCATCGCAAATCTAGAGGGATTGCTTAGCCAGACATAGTTGATTTGAAGCCTGAAGAAAAATTAAAATAAAATCTAATTCTACTTGCTGGATTTTAATTGTTAAAATTAAAATTACAGAATTAAAAGATGTAGAAATTTAAACTACCCTATTGCAGAAATTAAAATTATAAAATTAAATAGAAAAAGAATAACTAATTATTGCTGAATAAAATTCT
>KE504835.1:172792-187263 GCA_000441515.1 Elaeis oleifera
AACCCTATAAATAAATTTTATTTTTTTTTGTATTTAATTTTTATGCAATAAAATTATACCTTATTTCATATCTTTTATTTTCTGAGATATTGATCTAGCTTAAATGAACTATACCCTTCACTGACGTGCTGTGATCCCTGGATACGGTACGTGCCTAAGAGAGATAGATCGTGGTATGTTAGATTAAATCTTATATTCTGTAATTAAATTTAGATAGTTTATACTCAGATAAGACGAGCTGTGATCTACTGATACAGTCCGTACCCCTTAGAGATAAGTTATACTAATACCTTAATCACAAGAATTAATATTACAACATAAAAAAAAATAAATCTAATTTGCATGGTGGATTCGAAATTTCTGGATTATTTCTCTGACTTATTTTCTTTCACAAATTAATTTATATTTACAATTAAATTCTTGCTATTTTATTTTTTTTAATCTTTCTACAATCAATTCTCTTTTATTTTTCTTAAAAAAAAATAATCGCCCTAGATCTCCGTGGAAACGATCCCGACTTATCCTATTTATATAGTTTGAGTTGGTTTTTATTCTTGACTACCTATGACAATGATCAGCCATCCTCCTTGCTGTGGTTTTGATTGAGAGGCTTGACTAGATAGGGATGCCTATGTAGATTGATACCCTGATCATACCATAAGCTCTTTCCTCTTAGGACATACATTTGCCTTATGATCTGATTAGCCACAATTATAACATACCCCTACAAATCCTATACAATTTTTTATAAAGTGAGGTCCTTCATGCCTATGACATCGAAGAACATCTGAGGGCTGCCTTCTATCTCTTGAAATCAAAATGACTGGTCTCTTGTCCCTTAGTTCAACCATCCTACTACTTTGACCTTGAGGATCACCCGACCTAATCCTCTTTCTTAACATTCTCTCTCTTTCTGCTTGAGTATCATTAAGTCTTTTTTCTACAACCAATGCTTTGTTGAGTACCTCCTTAAATGTAGAGAGCTCAAAGTTAGATACCTGTTGTTTAATTTGAGTTCTAAGCCTAATCTCAAACTTTCGAGTTCGATTTTTTCTTTTTTCACTAATCCCGAAGCATAATTAGCTAGCTCTTCAAATTTAGCTGCATATGAGCAACCGACATATTACCTTTCCTCAGTTGGCAAAACTCCTCATACTTTTGATATAAATACTATGAGGAAGGTACTTTTCACAGAAGGCTTCTCTAAAAACTTCTCAAGTGATATATGCAATATTAGTATCCAATCCTTCCTTTCTATCTTCCACCAACTACGAGCTTCTCCACGCAACATGAAAGAAGTATAACAGATCTTTTTCCTCTTCAGAACATTTCAATACCTCAAAGATTTACTCTATCTCACCCAACTAACTTTCAGCCCCTAAAGGATCAGAGGCACCCTAAAAGGTGGCGGGCTAATTCTTAAATTCCTCCAAGCCAGTATGATGTTCTTGCTGAATTCTAACATATCTTGACTGCTGGGGAGGAGACTGCTATTGATGCTGTGACTGCTGCTAGTGCCTTTATTGTTGCATAATTTGTTGCATCAATTGACTCTATTGTTCCATCATCCTTCTCATATCAGTTTGTGCGGCAATTTGCTCTTTCACCACTCCTAGAAGTGTTTGGATCAATTGAGAGGAGTGAACTTGCTGTTCGAGGGCAATTTCGGATCCTTCCTGTGTCCTTGCCCCTTGGGAGCTACCAACAGGAGGAGCATCACTTGCCAGTGCAGAGGGAACATTGGTTTGCTGCTCAGCAGGCATCCAAGCATTAGAACCATCAACAAACTATGTCGGCCTTCTCACACGTCCTCATCCACTACCACGAACCATCCTAGCCTACACTAATCAATACTTGCATTCAGAATCACATCCAATCCTAGTTATTAGAAATCAAAAGGAGCACATAATTCATGAATATATACTACCTAATGTACACACCCAACTAAGGGTCTGCCTACCCGCACTCATCTAAAAGCCTATCCTTAAGAATCTTAAATCTAGGCTCTGATACCACCTCTATCACGCCCCAGACCCTACACCTAGATTGGCCACATGACACGGCCGCATATTCTCTAGAGTGTAATTCTAGAGTATATGCAAAGCCTGATACATCTGAACCAAACATTTAATATCAAGAGATAAACAATTCAAGCAAACCATATATCATATTCTTTACTAGAAATTTATAATGATCCCAAAAATACATGATTCAGGTACATTCGGTATTAGATACAAACTAAACTACTACTACTTCTCATCCAAAAGTTCCAACTCGATCCAATCTAGCTAGATATTCTATGGCCCTGAAAAAAACAGCAATAACAATGTCAGCTGATAGCTTAGTAAGGATCTCCTAAGCACATACACAAGCATGAAAGAATAACCATTCTTGAATCAACATATCCATTGAGAATGCAATGGTTCAATAGCAAAATTAACAACGGAGCTTTCATGTCCATCTCAATAATAATATCAGAATATTCATCAAATTTTATATATGGTATTTTCAATGCATACAATATTTATCATCAGCGGCTTTGATATGCTTGTCATATACAACCACTTCAACAAGTTCAATTCAAATAAGATTTCATTCTTTAATTACTATTACACATTAACATCAATACCAAACTATGATTTTCATTTATTATTTTATTATGATAAGTATAATATGGATCGGATCTGAATTTGTGGCATTTGGACTGATCACGATCATGCTCCTGCTCGTGACTGGCCATACTAAAATATTACATATCTACCCATGGTGGGGCCATACTGATAAAATACTATATACCTACTCGTGGTGGGGCCATGCTGATGAAATATCACATACCTGCCTGTGGTGGGGCCATGCTGATAAAATATCACGTACCTGCCCGTGGTGGGACCATGCTGATGTCGTGACTAGTCCAATTACCCCAATTGTAGTTCTTTATAATTTGTTCCTTCTTTTTTTCACTATCATTATCATTTTATACATTTAATACATGCTATACTTATGCACTTGGCAAAATATAGGATCATAAGGATTCAAAGTTTGCTATTCATACACATATGCAATACCACAACTTCTAATATATGATATACCAACTATTTATACTCAATGCAGATGATTGGGATTAGAGATACTTACCTCAAATGGCTAGTGAAATCTTCCTGGTGTGCCAACCTAAACCGCCGTGCACCTAAACTATTCAATTAACCCTAAATCAGCATTTAATGCTAGAAAATTCATAAATCATTTTATTCCCTAACTTACGTAGTTATGACCTAACTCCATTGATTTCTAACATTCTATCCCTATCACTCTATTCCATAATTAGCTTAAGGAATTAAGGGACTTTACCTCAATCAGTAAGTCCGGAAGGAACTTCACGTCGATCTTCTCCGACCTCAATATGCTGTCAACCTATCAATCAATCTGACCTAAGCTAGAAACTAGGAAAGTAAATGAATCCAAGATTAATTTTGCCTATTAATCATCAGCCCAAGAAAGATGTAGGGATAGATTAAAGAAGAACGTAAGGATATAGAGGGATTATAAGGGAGGTAGTAAAGGGCTTAGTTCATTTTTGGGAAGGAGAGTGAAAGAACAATTGGATAACTATATCTTCAGCTAAAGAGAAATGAAAGAGAGTTATTCCTCTCTTGGTGAAGGAAAAGATGGACATATCATCCATTATTTGGTTGTAACTCAAGAGAAGAGTTTCCTCCTTCAAAACAGAAATTAACAAGAATAATATAGGTTATCAAGATGAATATAAAGATAATAAATTAGATTTAGGGTTTAATAGGCAGCATAATATTAAGGAGGATTTTATCTTTCTTTAGAACAGAGATTAAAAAAATATATATAAATTAAAAGAGGAATATAAAACAAAGGGAAAGGATTAGGGTTACCTTAGTTGAGGAGGAAGAGGAGACAAGTTGGTATCTTGCACTAAGGACAAGGAGGAGAAGAAGAAGAAGAAGAAGAGAAGATATGGAAGAGGGACGGCGTGCTTAGAAGAGAGAGAGCAAGAGAAACGGGAGAAAAAGAGGGAGAAAGGAGGGAGGGCGACGGGGGTTTAGAGGACGTGCGTGATGGGGCTTCTTTCGCACGGAACAGGGATAAATCTTCTGTTTCACTCCAACCGGTCACCGCGTTAACAGGTGGGCCAGCCCCATGGACCGGCCGGACCTCACAAGTTGATATGGTTACTCTAGTGAAGGTTGTAACTTTAGGCGATCTTCAATTTAGATGGACTACATTTGCCGTTTGTGCAGCAGGGTTTGCTACTTTTGTGGATTTTTTAACTAAAATAAGGGTAAATTTCTTAGAGGTAGAATGGTTGAAATTTGGGGTGGCTCTTCATAGAATTTGTCCTTTTATGACAAGTTTTTCTGTGAGTTTACTTGGCTCTTGGGAATTTTTTCTCACAATATGATGTAATTGAGAGTTTTGTTTTTCATGTAGGTTATCCTTTTCCCCCCTGTTCTCCTTTTGGTTGTTCTGCTTGCTATTTCTCCTGGAAGCTTGGCTTATGATTTACGTTGCAATGGAGTGAGATATTTTGTTATTTTGTGCTTCCTTCTTTAAAGAAGAAGTATGTGCTAATGTTTGGAGACCATGATAGCTTTGAAGTTTAGAACCTAGTTGGCGCTAACTGTGCATCTAATCTGGTTTCTAGTAGATTTCTTTTGATGGATTCTTTTGTATGCCCTGATATTTGTCTTCCAACATTTTCTTGAGATAATAAACCAAGCGAGGTTGCATGCTGATTGCTGTCCAGTGTTTCTTTTCTCGTAAATTTTACTTGTAATTTAGATGGTAACAAGAATGCCTATTTGGTTGATGTTGATTTTGTTGCTAAGTTTGGCATATCGGTTTGCTGCTACTTGCTAACAAAGAACAGCATACTAAAGGCTACTGATGATTATTCCTAAACCACCTTTTTTCTCTTCAAAACGAGTCTGATGAGGATCCAGGTCTGGATTCTTGTGATTTTCAGCTGCCTTCTAATTTTGTAATTCGTGTGCACCGTGATAACATTTTTGCCCGTTGTTTGCCTCTATGATGGTGATGCAATATGCGATTCAGAGTTTAATTTCTTGTCAACTTTAATAATACATTAACGGATATGAGAGTCAGTTCTAAGTACGTCACTGGCAGAACCGGCCCTGGGGCGGGTCAAATTGGACGACCGCCCCAGGCCCCGATTTTTTTTTGGATAAATCAAACATCTTTTTGGCCAAGCTTCTCTGAGAAGTCCTTCGTGGCCTCCTTATAACTTTGTAATCAAACATAACAGGAAACCTTGAACTGCCTCTGAACTTGCAACTTCTGGTGTCTTTCAGAATCTCCAAATCAGAACTAAACAACGCCGGTGATGAGAGCAAATTTTTTTTAATAGAGAATTTTTTTTTATTTGGCCCCGGGCCTAAAAATATCAAGACCGGCCCTGGTCACTGGGTGTCCTAGAACTCATCTTGATGCTGGTTTCACATCAGATCAATATGTTATTGATAGTACCATCCTGTTCCGGTTGTTTTTTTGAATCCACGCATATAGCATATGGTATGTTTTCATTTAGGTAAGATCAGGCTAACCAAACTATAGATTTGGAAGTGAAGTAAAAGTATTGAACCATATTTCATCCATCTGATGATATGTTCACTCTCGCAGACATGACAGACATCCGGCATCATGATGTGGGCAACCAAAACACATGATCAAATAACGCCATGCGGCCTGGACGACACCATAGATGTTGGCGCCTAGCTGACCACTTGTGACAAGTCGGCAACCTGTCTAGGACCGTTTGATGATGCCTCGATGAACTCATCCTTTCCTATTTTAGCTCCCTGTAAGTCGTCCATAAGGTCGGACACTCTTCGGAACTTTCAATGTACGAGTCTCATGGGCGACAGACTCTGCAGCAGCCTGCTGATATTGCTTTATTGAATGTGGGCGACAGACAGTGCGACCACCTCTGATACCCACCATCCTATCTCTGATATCCACTACCTCAACTCCTATGGATGCCTGCTATTTGGTAGACCCCCTCGAACAAAAAAGGGGAAGTTAGGGAGGAAGAATGTGGGGACTCTCTCCTCCTCTTGAGATAGGGAGGATTCTGGACTCTATTCTTTCTAACTCTATCTTTTTCTGCTATTCTTCCTCTTCGATTGGTACTAACTTAACTATTGGAGGGTCTCCTGCTGGAGAACCCCACCATCATCTTCGATGTTTTCAAACTTTCCTTGAAGGTCCACGATGCTCCAATCGTAGATTGGCTACTCTATCTCTATGGGAGCCAACACCATTTGGTCTAGCTACTCTCGCCATGCCACTCGGTCAGAGAGGTGCAGCAACATATTGGCATCAGAGGAAGGGTCTTTGAGCAGTCTGGCTCCATTCTTAGGAGAAAGATGGTGAAGACCAAATCCTTGTTGAGATTTGATGCCTCGAGATTCGATCTACACTGAGCCCACAGCGAGGTCCAGGATGATGAACAGAGTCCAACAAGCCTAAGAATAATCTAAACGGAGTCCAGATGGTGAAGATACGTGCGAAAAAAGGCTTAAAACAAGTGGCACGGCCCATAAGGCGGTGGAGGCTGATGGTGGTGCAGCCAGGATTGACGGATGCATGCACGCATGCAGGAGTACGCGGCCCAGCACGCGGGTGAGCCCAGCACGAGCGCACATGGGCGCACGAATGGGCCGACTCAGTGGGCGCATGGGTGCCCAAGCCTAGTGCCCTGTCGTGGTCCACCATGGACCGTAGGGTGCTGCATGGTCCATAGAGGCCGTATGGACTGATCACACAGTCTACGTGCGATCCAGAGGCATTTGTGCGTGATCCGACGGTTCAGATCGCTTGCGGTCATGATCGGATGGCTGAAATTCAATTCGGACATGATCAGGCTTGATCTGAGACTGTAGTATACGATCGGACAGCTCTAGTGTGAGCCAGTCATGATCGAACGGCCACAGATGGTTTTAAGATTGATTTAAACTCGATATTCTTAGTGTAACACTATTTTAGAGATTCTGGAGCCTATATAGCTCTGATTGACGAGCTGTTTGTTGCGTTGGATAGCTGGTGATATCTTGGAGGTGCAGAAAAGTTTCAAAAAGATTTAAAAATTTTATAAAATTTTAGAGCTTCTTGTTGAGAAACTCTTGTACCAAGATTGAGTGATGAGTTTCTCTTATTTTGTTGTATTTTATTCTCTCATAATGAAGCTTGCATACCCTATGGAGGTAGGCTTGAGGTCGATCTATATATTTGTATTATATTTCTTATTTGTTTCTTCTTTCTTCCAACTGTAACGTATGGTACCAGATCCTATATAACAATTGGTATCAAAGTAAGGTGATACCAGAGCGTAGGTTACGATGGTGGTGATCAAGATAGAAGATGACAAAGACAAGCACAATCAAGGTGGAGATCAACCGGTTCAATAGGAAGAGCAATTTCTCCTTGTGGCAAGTGAGGGTGAAGGGCGTGCTTATCCAGCAAGGGTTGATCAGTGCTCTCTTATGCGAGAAGAAGCCGACTACCATGAAGATGTAGGATTGGAGACAGCTCTAGATGCATACAGCGAGTACGATCCGCTTGTACCTAGCAGATGAGGTAGTGATACATGTACTTGGCGAGATTTTTCGGATGATGCTATGGTCGAAGCTCGAAGAGTTATACATAATGAAGTCTCTCACCAACACTCTCTTCCTCTGAAGATAGTTCTATCAGCTGTGGATGACTAAGGGACAGAGCATGTAGGAGCATCTCAGCCACTTTTAGAAGATCCTCACCGACCTCCTTAGCATTGGTGAGAAAGTTGAGGAGAAGATCAGGATGTTGGTTTGTTAGCATCGCTTCTTCCTTCGTATGAGTTCTTGATAACTGCTCTTTTAGTGAGAAAAAGTATCATCAAGATGGATAAGATCACTGCGGTGATTCTCCAGAATGAGATTCTCAGATGGAAGAATCCGACTTTGAGCTCAAGCAGTAGCTCAGCTTTGACGGTTTCTGGAGGAGCAGGAGGCGGCAGATGAAGTAACTAGAGATCGTAATGAGGGCAGTCCAAGTCTAGGATGAGGGATTTGAGCAGGACCAAATGTTACTGGTGTGACGAGTTGGGCATCTAGCTAGAGATTATTCTCAACTCAGAGATCGAACGAGGGCTACTACAGTAACGACTAGTGACAAGTTAGAGGATGATGTTCTAAAGATATCTGATGAGGTATCTACTTCTTCTCAATAGTAGATTTTAGATTCTGTATGTACCTATCATGTAGTAAAAAGAACAGTTTGACTCCCTAGAGAGCAGTGAGGATACTGTTTATCTGTCGGATGGATCAAACTGTGTAATCAGAGGCATCAGGTTGGTTAGCTGGAGGATACATAATGGTGTAGTGAGGAGATTGGAAGAGGTTCGATACATATCCAATTTTAGACAGAATCTTATTTCACTGAGCAGACTGGATTCGAGAGGATAAAGGACGATAGCTAGTGTAGGAATCTTGAAAGTGTTGCACAGCGATAAGATTATTCTGGAGAAAAGAAATGGATGAGAGGATATTACTATCTGCTGGAGAGCCTAGTGCTAGGTGGAGCTTCAGGAGTTAAAAGGAGCCCAGAGTGAAGTGGAGCTCCAGGTGGAGGTGGATCGGGCACTAGATGGGAGACTCAGAAGGATGAGAGGTGATATCGCAGAGTGAAGTTTTATTACCACAGGAGACTTCTCCGAGTAGGTCTTTGGTCAGAGTGGACACAGCCCATGACGGAGGTGGGATCAAGCGGCCTGGCTCGACTCTCATATTTGCCCATCCATGAGACAGTAGGCATGCCTTAAGGTGTGGGGACGAGACGGATCACAGGCTCTCAAAGACATATGGAGATCGAATATCGAGTCAAAGTAGAGATTTTTGAGATTTAAAATCTTAAGATTCGGTCTATATTGAGCTCACAGCGAGGTCCAGGATGACAAATGGAGTCCAACGAGCTCAAAAATAGCCTAAACAGAGTCCAGACGGTAAAGATACGTGTGAAAGAAGGTTCGGAGCAGATGGCATAACCCACAAGGTGGCAAAGGCCGGTGGCGGTGCAGCCAGGCCTGGCAGACACGTGCACGCATGCAGTAGCATGCTGGCGGCCAGCATGGGCACGCACGGGAGCACACGTGGACCGGCCCAGCGGGTGTGCGGAAGCCCAGACCCAGTGCCCTGTCGCAGTCCATCGTGGACTGCAGGGTGCTGCGTGGTCCATGGAGGCCATGTGGACTGATCATGCGGTTTACGTGCGGTTCAAGGGCATTTTGCACAATCCGACAGTCCAAATCATATGCGGTCATGATCGGACGGTTGGAACTCAATTTGGGCATGATCAAGCTTGATCTGAGTAGTGTGTGATCGGATGGCTTTGGTGCGAGTCAGTCACGATCGGATGGCCACAGATGGTTCTAAGATTGATTTGAACTCGATATTCTTAGTATAATACTATTTTGAAGATTCTGAAGCCTATATAGCTCCGATTGACGAGTCATTTATTACGTTGGGTAGCTGGTGATGTCTTGGAGGTGCAAAAAGACTTTAAAAGAGGTTTCAGAGAGCTATTATAAGAATTTTGGGGCTTCTTGTTGAGAGACTCTTGTACAAGATTGAATGATGAGTTTCTCTTGTATTGTTGTGTTTTATTCTCTGATAGTGAAACTTGCATGCCCTATAGAGTAGGCTTGAGGTCGATCCACATATTTGTATTGTGTTTCTTATTTGTTTCTTCTTCTTTCTGCTACAATGCGTGGTACTAAATCCTGCACAACAATCCTAGGACCGCGACACCATGCCAATAGTCATCCCTGCATAGCGCTCTTGATGGAGGAACCACCCCCATCGGTCCACCACCGATCATCAGAGTCAAGCACCATGGTAGGGCAAAAGTTCGAGCATCCATAGCTATTGCATAATAATCACAGCACAATGGTGCAGCAAGGACCTATGCTTCACGGATGACCCCATCCCAGTGAAGCCACTAGGCCTGTACCCAGATGGGCACGAATAAGGGCATTGGTGTGCGAATCCGACTCAAATTCTATGTCAGTGGTTCCAACTGACCAAGTTGACTTTGCATCGCCTCCTAGACGTCCTCAAATTTTAAGAGGGAGCAATCAGCCAAACCGACTATTGGAGCCTCCCCTTGAGAAGGACTCAATCTCCAGCCAACACCAGTACCATTCTGGCAGAAAGATGGACTCGAGAGAAAGGCTTGGGTGCCGAAACACCTAAATGACAAATTTCGGAGGTCAGTCGCTGACAAAATGATAGCTCTATCCTCAAGAACCAACCACCACTCTCTCACAACAAAAAGGGAAGAAAAAACCTCGAGCAGGATGATACATGCATTGGTTTGGGATGCCATTACCGTGTCAGCTCCGAGACGAAGCCTCCGGCACGGACGTCTCATTCATCCCCTCAATGGGGCTCACCCAAAAGATCACACCAGTCTCTTGGCACGGGCCCATAAGCGAGCGAGTGCTAGAGGAGATGCAATGGTATGTCGGATGATACTCCAATGACTGCACCCCACCGATGGTCCTATGAGACTAGATCCTTTCAAATGCTGTAAGAGAGGGATCATCACTAGCTTCGACTTGATGCCCCTCTTCGCTTGCGGATGAACTGGGCAAGCCCACTATTGACTTTGGCCAAATGTTCCCCCACATCAGCTAAAAGAGAGAAGAATCGTCATCGGCTTCAGTCTGATGCCCCTCCTCGCCCATAGGCGAAGTGAGCGAGCACATCGTCGACCTCTAGCCGATGACTCCCCACACCTACTAAAGAGATTCATCGAGACAATGATCGCATAAAACTCAAAGAAAGATGTAAGAAAAGTTCCATCATTGAGACTACAATTATCATTATAAAGATAATAGCAACAACAAAGAAAAGCTGCAAAAAGGAAGCTGCATCGGTGTCTTCGATTGCCAGCTGCAAAAATGGACTTGAGCTATGCCCAAGAGTAACTAGAGACATTCGTGCAAGGCACTATGTTGGTGAAGGTCGTAGCATCCTCGACAGGCCCTTCGGTAGCATAATGGATGTCCTTCTTACAGATATGTCCACCTCTTGGATGCTCCACAAGAGGCTATTGGAGAAGCCATCTCATCGAGGAGGGAGGATTAGCTCCATGGAGAGATTGAAGACCCTCGATCGAGTGTGATACGAAGGAAGCTCTAATGACCACCGACCTGACTCCCTCATTGGAGTGATGGAGGATTCCCAATGCCTCCCATGCCAAGCCCAAGCCTTTGCTACAACAACTCTCATCAGTGCACTTAGCAGTAGCCTAATTAGAAACATAAACTTCTCTAGCTGCAAAGAAGACATTGTTAGAAAATTGGATAGGATGCATGTATAAATTTCAAAAACTTTTCAATCGTAGCGAAAAATAATCGGGTTAAACCCTTTAACCCCATATGCATTAGATCTCATCTAATCCTACCAAAGCTCAGGAGTAAAGACATGTATATAATCTAAAAAATAAATAAAATGAGATCAAATCTCAATACCTTTGTACGGATAGAAATTCACCGCTACTGATGATCTCAGATTCGAAGGTTCTTGAGCTGCACACTTGTCCGACCTCACAGGTATCCACCGGAATCAATCTTGAATCTTTCTTCTCGTATTAAATCTTTCTTCTCCAAGAAAGATCTATACCTCTTTGAACTTTGATCAGCAAATGATCTAAACTGTAACTTCAACCTTTGAACTGCAGTCTCCTTCTTCTCGTTTCTTGCTGTAGAAGAGGACCCTTCCTCTTCTTGGATGTGTGGAATATAGAACACCCAACCCTTCGGCATGGGAAAGAGAAGAGGGAGAGAGGGTGTGGTGTGGATAAGGAGAGAGGAGAGTTTTTGTTTAACAAAATTCTATTATTCCAAACCCTAAGAGACTGTCTCTTTAAATAGATCCTTCCTTGATCCAAATCAGGAATCAATTAACTTAAAAAGGTACATCCTTATCTCATAAAGATTTTTATCTTTTTAATCTGATTTTTTTTATTAAAATCAGACCTAATTGGTAGGACATCAATCTCTTTTGGCAAGCACATGGGGCACCCCAGTCAGATAAGCCAGTCTAAGTGGGCGCCCCTTACAATAGAAGGCAGGTAGATGTTGGCGCCCCTTAGGGTTTCATGCATAAGAGAGGGGGCGTAGCCCCTCTCTCTCTCCTTCCATGCTAATGCAAGAGAGAGGGTGGGCCCCTCTCTCTTCCTCATGCCAATCTAAGAGATGGCGCCCAAAAGAATTTTCAAAAGAGATGCATGGTGCCATCTCTTCTTCCCTTAGTTCCACACACAATATCAGGAAAGAAATGAGAAAATAATGGGAAGATAATTCAGCCAACTCATTGACTCAATCCAATCCTCTTGGGCTCATAATTAGGCACCCAGCTAAACCCTAATAGATTTAGATTAGGTTCAATGCAATGGACTTGATCTAATCAAAATCCCGAGAAGAATTAAATTTAACTATGTACTAACATAGTTCTCTTAAATCCAATAGGATTTCAATAACCCAACCAATTAGAACTTCATAAGTCCAATTGGCAAATTCAAGATTAAATCTCTTAATGTGTGACCCCATAGGTTTCATTCTATCTGGTAGTGCGATATATTGTGATCTCCATTATAATATCATCGAAATATTTTTAATGGGTTGGAACAATTCCAACTCTATCATTCGAGGATCATCGATCATCAAGATAACACTCGATGAGTCATACAATCCATCAGTGACACCTAGCAGTATGTAGTGACAACTCAGTAGAATGAAAGATGAACCCCTAGGTGCAGTTATCGTATGATTCAGTTCTTCTATCGTGAGTCCCGACTTGACGGAGATCATGAAAAACTTATCAGACCCCATCATCAGTCATATGCAAGATTGGCTCGACTCGAGTTTATTTGTGAATCCCGTGAAAATTTCTTTTCAGTATTCACATTTGCTTTGGCCAAAGACTTTCTGAACTCAGTCTTGCAAATCGCATAGGACTTCTCCTTTTCTACTAAGGTCGATAAATTCTATCTAGGTGTATCCTACTCCAAATAGCGAATCTAAATCTACTGAAGGAAACGTGTAGTCAAACTCAGTAGCCTCGTTGTGAATAGCCAATAACACCGCAGGTCAAAGGACCACTCACACCACTGCAGCATCGAAAAGACCAATGACGAGTGAGTAGATATTTATGTGGTTTCTCGTATTGATCATGCTCAATATAAGTTATTCTCTAACAACCACCCGCATCCTCACCTCAGTGTCCCTACACTACAAATCCGAGACTCATCTGTCCATAAGGAAGGTGAACTGTACACTGATCTTGAATGGATTGATCACTGTCCTCTGTGATAATCTTTTGATCGAGAGTATTTAAAAATTAACCATTAATTAATATATGTCTCAAATTTTTAATACTTTGAGAATATACAAAAATCATCTTTGTTAATTTCTAAGATAAATCATAGACACATAAATATGATTGAAATAAAAAATTATTATTGATAATAAAATATTACAAGTATAAGATTAAATCATAGAATTACAAAATATGTCAGCCAACAATTGACTTCTAGGGTACAAATCTAACAAACTCTCACTTGACCTAAAGCCAATTGACCATATACCTAAGACCCATCTTCTCAAGGTGAGCTTTGATTTTCTACTAGCTGAGAGGCTTGGTCAGTGGGTCCACCACGTTTAGCGCAGAGTCGACTCTTTGTACCTCAATGAACTTTTTTTGAAGATATTTGCATATGATGTGAAACCACCGCTCTATATGCTTGGACTTTCGATGAGATTTGGACTCCTTAGCAAGGGCTATGGCACTATTGTTGTCGCAGTACAGTGCAATGGCATCTGATGGCATCACACCCAGCTCCACAACAAACTTTTAAATCAAAAGGCTTCCTTAGAAGCTTCAGAGGTGGTGATGTACTCGATTTCCATGATTGAATCTGTAATGATCGGTTGCTTGAAACTCTTCCAGCAAACCACACCACTATTACACAAGAAGATACACCTCGATGTATATTTTCTATCATCGACATCAGTCATGAAGTCTGAATCAGTGTATACCTCAACTTTCAACTCCAATCCTCTACCAAAGACTAACAATAAATTTTTAGTCCTTCTCAAGTACTTAAAGATATTTTTAACAGCAATCCAGTATTCTTCACCAAGATTCGCCCGATATCTGCTCGTGATACTGATGGCAAGGGCTATATCAGGTTGTATACATAACATAGCATATATGAGGCTCCCTATTATCGAAGCATAAGGGATCTTACTCATGTGCTGGATCTTCTCAGGTGTGTCGGGATACATCTTCTTGGAGAGATGAATGTCATGTCTAAGGGACAAAAGATCCTTCTTGAAGTTTTTCATGCTGAACCTCTTCAGCACCTCCTCTATATACATTCAC
>KE504835.1:192322-204627 GCA_000441515.1 Elaeis oleifera
AAAATAATTTTTAAAATCAATCAATCTTGTGCTAGGACAACCTTTTCAATATAGGGAATAAATTCTATACCAAGACAACCTTATACCAGCACAAGATTAATTTTAAATCATCAAAATTTTTAGATCTAAGACAAAAATTAGATTATATATGTCTTTAAAAATCAGTGATTCTAATACCACTATTAGAAAATCAGGTAGGATGCATGTATAGATTTCAAAAAATTTAATCACAGTGAAAACAATCGGGTTAAACCCTTGAACTCTAAATGCATTAGATCTTATCTAATCCTACCCTAGCTCAAGAGTAAAGATATGCATATAATCTAAAAATAAATAAAGATGAGATCAAATCTTAATACCTTTATGTGGATAAAATTCATCGCTACTGATGATCTCAGATTCGAAGGTTCTTGAGCTGTACACTTGTCCGACCTCTATAAGTATCCATTGAGATCAACCTTAAATCTTTCTTCTTGTGTTAGATCCTTTTTTTCAAGAAAGATCTATGCCTTTTGAACCTTGATCAGCAAATGATCTGAACTGTAACTTCAACCTTTGAACTGCAGCCTCTTTCTCCTCATTTCTTGTTGTAGAAGAGGATTCTTCTTCTTCTTGGGCGTGTGGAATATAGAACACCCAACCCTTGGGCATGGGAAAGAGAAGAGGAAGAGAGGGTGTGGCATGGAGAAAGAGGGAGGAGAGTTTTTGTTTCATAAAATTCTATTATTCCAAACCTTAAGAGACTGTCTTTTTAAATAGATCCTTCCTTGATCCAAAGCAGGAATCAATTAACTTAAAAGGTACGTCTTTATCTCATAAGAATTTCTACCACAGGTCAAAGAATCACTCACACCATTGCAGTATCGAGAAGACCACTGACGGTGAGTAGACATCCATGTGGTTTTTTGTATTGGTCACACTCAGTGCAAGTTGTTCTCTAACAACTACCCGCACCCTCATCCCAGTGTTCTTACATTGTAGATCTGAGACTCATCTACCCACAAGGGAGGTGATCTGTGTACCGATCTCGAATGGATTGATCACTGTCGTCCATGACGATCTTTTGATTGAAAGTATTTAAAAATTAACCACTAATTAATGTATGTCTCAAATTCTCAATACTTTGAGAATATATAAAAATCATCTTTATTAATTTTTAGAATAAATCATAGACACATAAACGTGATTGGAATAAAAAAATCTTTATTGATAATAAAATATTATAAGTACAAGATTAAGTCTTAGAATTACAAAATGTGTCAGCCAACAATTGACTTCTAGGACATAAATCTAACAGATATCCACCATCTCCTAATGGTGGTGGAACAATACCACCGCACCATGGTAGACCAACAATGAATCTTGGCCCAAAGGACAACGAAGAGTCCTTTATAAGAGGAGCCAAGATTGAACTCTCCTAACCACTCCCACTGACCAAACGACAGGTGTCGTCAAGTGAGTGGTGTCGAAGATCACCCAAATCGACAGCTGGAGACCTATGCCACCTGTCGTTGCAAACCATTATTGCTAGGATACACCATGCTGAATGTGTGATATCCTTAGGATTCTATGAAAATGACCTCCTGGATATCAGGTGGGCCCAATTCATCAACCATGGTGAGATAGTTTCGTCAGTTTTCTCCTTAAAGAGTCATAAGACTTCCATGATACCATAGGGGTACCCAATGCCCTCTTCAACAACTCTTTCCTGATGACTCTCTAGGAGAACGTGAGAGCCTGATTCTCTTGCCTCTTGCAAGGGCCGACCCACTCCCTCGAACGATTGGGAGATAGACCTATGATATGCTTTGATAGCCAGAGGCCATAGTTGAAGAACAGCAACGGCATCTTCCCTACCATCCAAAGAGAAGTATCACTAAAAGGAATATTTGGTACACTTTGACACTGCTGTCCCAACAGTCCATGCCTTCAATGAACCCACCACCGATTGGGCAATGAAGCAACAACTCAAGATGAGTGCCTAGTTTCTTCTCAATTAGAACTTCCTAGGAGACAATGCCAACCTCGCAACCTGAGCACAAAGTGACACTCGGGTCAAGGAGGATGAAGTCCATCTTAGGGAAGAAGAAGGGAGGAAGAACAGCAATAAAAGAAGCCCTACGCTGATGACCGCAGAGCTTCAAAACAAAGAGAAGAGAATCACCCTAGACAACTACAAAAGGAGCTGGGGATGAAGAATCCTCCAAAATACCTCCACCACTATATCCCTTTCTCTGACCTGTGCATTCCGATCCTTATGAAGATTGGGGGCAAAAATTCTACACGTCGGCCCTCGAAGGTGAGAGCACAAGAAGGATAGAGAGAAGTACTGCCACTTCTACCATGGCCATAACACCATGGAGAGTCTTTGGCTAGAAGGCAATTCCGGAGACCTCACCTGCCACGGATACCTCAAGACTTAGAACAAGGACTTCATGGGAGGATCACACTACACCAGTGATGAAGCGCAGGGTGACAACCCTGGTGGTGATCCGATGGCCGGAATTGTGAACACGATCTTGGGATCTATCAGTAGCAAGCGGAGCAGGGAATATGGAAGGTCGAGCGACAAGCTCCGAAACCATTAGTATTTGGTACAAAAAGGTATGAAAAGCTCAATTATATGAGTGTGGGCATCCGTGACAATATCAAGATGAAGAGAACTCTAAACCACGGTGATCCACCACTTTACCAGATGAGTTGGAGCCCAACTCCCATTGTGAGTCTTTGAAGCAAGAGTTTGGGACAAGATGAAATCGTATCGGCTACCGATAGTGATTACTGTGGAGCTCGCACCAAAGCCGATGTCTTTTGACATCTCTCGACCTGAAGACTCTATGCTCGAATGGGCTAGAGCACCTAAATCTATCGAATACAGTGGACGAAACCCAAATTGGGAAGTATCATGTCAGCTAATGAAAGTAGATGGACCTAGGGCCTACATGT
Source organism: Elaeis oleifera (assembly GCA_000441515.1). Lineage (NCBI taxonomy): Eukaryota > Viridiplantae > Streptophyta > Magnoliopsida > Arecales > Arecaceae > Elaeis > Elaeis oleifera. The sequence goes on from KE504835.1 coordinate 195,269, forward strand.
TGGCAACTCTTAGTGACATCCGATTTCTATAGGCCCGATGCTCTGAACACTACAAGAAATTGGTTATTAGCGATGGCTACATGCCATCACTAATATCCAAAAAGCTATCACTAATTATATTAGCAACAGACAACCGTTACCAATAAATCATCGAAAAAAAGTGGGACGTTGAAGATCATTATTAGCGATGGTAGGAACAACAATCACTAATAAAGATATTAGCAATGGCAAGTCTATCACTTATAATATTTTTTAATTATTTTAAATTAAATTAAAGATTAAAAATATATTAGCAACGGAATATCGTCGCTAGTGAATCATACATCGTGGCTAATAATTAGGATATGTATCGATTGTCTATGCTTTCAAGTTTTAGCAACTTCATAGCTCCATTACTAATAATTCCTATCTGATAAGTACATCGATTAGGACATAGAAGCATTATGCTCCATTGCTAATAATTTCTATTTGATAAGTACATTAATTAGGACATAGAAGCATTCAATCCTTATTAACTGATCCATATTATGTAGAATTTGATATTTCTTATTCTCTTTTTGTAGAAAATTGAATATATATTGAGCCCATCAAAATCCAAATTAGCTCGAACTTAGGTGAACCAAGGGGTTAAGAGAAACCAATTTGAAGGGCTGATTAAATAAGATAATAATTTAATAGCTTAGAAGCAATGCTCCACTCAACGATCAAGATTTACGATGCCAACTCGTGAAAATCCTAAAGATACTAAGATCCAAGGGATGAGAAGCAACCTCCTCTTGATTAAAGGCCAAGAATGAAGGCACCACATCATGAAATCTCATGCCCTTTTCCTTAAATGTGTGCTCCCTTCTTTCTCTCTTTTCTCACGCATCCAAACAAACCCTCCTTCTTTCTTGCACGCTAATCCCTCTCTCCTATTTTTCCTCCACGCCAACTCATAAACCCTCATGCCCCAACTTAATTTTAGCGCCCCTATTTTTCTTCTAATCCCATATCCCAATGCCTCCTCCCTTTCTTTCCTTCTTAATGCCAACAACCCAACTAATTCCACTTCTTCCTTATTTCTTCACACTCCAAATAACTAACTCCCTTTTTTATCTCCCCCTTTGTTTTGCAAATTAGAATGGGCACCCCTTTGGTTTCCTTTCTTCCGCATCTCCACACCCTTCCTTTTCATATCTTCTATAAATCAAAGCCATCCATTTGAGCACCACTTAAGAAACCCTAATCTCTCCCTAGTTGGCGCCATTCACGAAACCCTAGGATGCACATCTATAAGAAGCCCCTCACGCCATCCTTTTGGTGGAGATCTCTTCCTCCATGCCCCTAGGTTCTTTATCCACCTTGTTTCCATTTTCTTTCACCCTTCTAATATATGAGAAGGAGAATCAGCCAAGGGTAAGAAAAAATCTACAGGGTTCGTGTGAGATGGGATCATAGTTTAGATATTTTCAATCATTGTTTAATTTCTGTTTGAATCCAACTCTAAGTCCTGTTAATGGCTTAGGAGTTAGAAGTATATTGTAGTAACAGAGTTGAAATTTTAGCAATAAAATTTATTTTAATATTTCATTAATTGTCACTTATGCAAGTTAATTTCTACAATGTTTAATTTCAGCACATAGTAAAGTTCAATTTTCTTGCTCTTTTCCTTCCTATTAATTTTTGCATCCCTTTATTTCTATAACATTAAATTTAGTAAATAGCATAAGATTTCCTTCATGTTTTTCATTAATTTCATAATTTTAATCATATTATATTTTGCTAAGCAATTCTTCTGGGGTTTGTGATGAAGCTAGACCATGGTTAGAAGCTAATTTTTTGAATTTTTTTTATACTATAAAATCCTTCTCCTTTCCTTCCCTCTTGCCAAGAGACTTGATAAACTATAGTTAGATTGAAATCCTTTCATAGTTCATGCTTGATTCGATGCAAGAAGTGGTAATGGTAGAAGGTTCATAATTTCTACAAATCCTCTTCTCCTCTCTCTTGTGAAAAAACTTGATGAGTTATAGTTGGGTTAAAGCCCCTTTATAGCCTATACTTGGGTAACATAAAAGAAGAAGAAAAGGAAATCAAAGTTCTCAACTTTATTTTGCTGTAAAATCTTGATAGGTCATAGTGGGGTGAAAGTCCCTTCATGGCCTATATTTAGATCAACACAAGAAAGAAGAATCTCTTATTTAGGATAAAGTGAAATACTTGATGGATCATAGTTGAGTTAAGTCTTTTCATGATCCATGCTTGTTCATGCTTTGCACTCTAATAAGAAGACCTAAAGGACATCCCATGAAAAATCATAAAAATGGCTATCCAAATCATTAGTCTAGTGAATTCAAAAGCTCTAGATCCTCTAGTTAATACATTACTACAATTGTTTCTTTCACTGCTTCAGTAGTAGTACAAGCAAACTCTCTCTCTTCTTTAAAGCTAGTCTAGACAAGAGTTTGAACATACTTCAAACATCCAATTTCTTATGGATCGATCCATACTTGCCAGATGTACTATCTTGCACATCGTGCACTTACAGTTATAATTTAAATACATCAAGTTTTTGGCATCATTTTTGAAAAACTTGGTATGCTTTAAGTTGTGTTCTGAATTTTTGCTCTTCATGCTTTAGTATTAATTTTAGTATCTCTTTTTTATCTTCCTTATCTTACTTCACATTAAGTTGGTGAGTACTGAAAGTTAGGTATGTATTCTAACATATTCTTTTCTTTTCGCATATTATTGTGATCCTAATTTGTTATTAGTTTTTAATTGAAACTTGTTTGTTCTTATTGGTTGTACATAAGCATATTTAAACTACTTTAAAGGTATGAATCTAAATAAGATAAGATAGAAATTTCATCACTCTTCCTTAGTCCACAAACAAGTTTTCTCATTTGCATTAATCCTAACCTTTAAATAAAATTAATTAGATGTTAACCTTAGGGACATCCAAGTTCATTAGGACAAGGGAGTCTAAGAGTTAGATCGGATTCTAATTAATTAATTAAGCTGGTGTCTAAGGCAAGTGGTTCAGGGATTAAGTCCCAAAAAATGATGGTTCTCTAATTAGATTCGTTGTGAAAGCACAAGGAGCCTCCCACCAATCTTACACTTATTTGGTCAATAGATTGATTAGTTTAACTTAGAGTACTCAAAGATAACTTTGACAGTTAGGAGCTATCTAGATTTAGATTAATCCTAGTTAGGTTTGATTGTGTAACGTGTTTGTTAACAAAAAAAAATAACTTCTCATCTATCTCTCCTTCCTCTTCTCTCTTCTTCTTTAAATTAAATCAAAATCTAAAAAAAAATCAAAAAAAGAAGAAGAAAAAAAAACAAAGTGATTCTCCACTTGCATGGTGGAGAAAGATATTGGATCGACTGGTTAGAACCGATTCGATTCCTATTTGAAGTTATAAAATCTCTAAAATAGAAGAAACCAATCAACCCAAAGTCCTTAGGAATTTATATTATCCAATTAGTTCCGTCCAACCATCTTGCATTAGATTGCCCCAACCTACTGCAAATAACTTCAAAATTAAACCTCAGATTATTAATATGCCTCCAAAGTTCACTAGAATAGAGGATGCATATATATTCATTAGGAAATTCGAAGAGGTTTGTGCAACAATCAGGCTGCACTAACTTTCAGAAGATGAGATCAATCTAAGACTAATTAATTTTGCCCTTAAGGATAATGCAAAAAAGTGGCTATATAGCCTTCTAAACCAATCTGTCATGACCTAGGAGAATTTTGTATAAGTATTTTTAAAGAAGTTCTTCCCCCATCATAAGATACTAGAATTAGAAATGAGATTAACCAATTCTACCAACTAGCTGGCGAATCATTTTGAAAATACTTTGACCACTTTAAGAATCTCTTGACCTAATGCCCACACCATGGAATAAAGATCTAGAGGTTGTGTCAAATAGTCTATAAGGGGCTAGACTCGAATTCTAGAACCATGCTAGAGTTTATATGCCAGGATCAATTTATGTATAAAGAATCCAACGAAGCCTGGCAATTTCTAGAAGACCTAGCCAAGAAGAACTTATAGTGAGAAATGACTAGAGAGCCAGAAAGATCCACACCCTCAAGAGGTGGAATGCATCAAATGCCGACATCCTTAGCTACAAAGGCCAAACTTGCCACTTTAACACGTAGGTTAGAGGCCTTAGAACTCTAGAGACCAACCCATATAAACCAAGTGTCTGCACCCATGTGCAATGGGTGCAGTTCACCAGACCATGTCCTTGAAGAATATCCTCTCCTGATGAACCCAATAGAGAATGGGTGTGCACAAGTAAATGCTACATATCAAAGACCAATGAATAACCCCTATGCACCCACATATAACCTAGGATAGAGGAATCATCCAAACTTTTCATGGTCACAGAGCCTGAATGTAGGTGGTCCTAGCTTCAACCAGCTGAACCCAAAGCCTAATCCTATGATAAACAACCCATCAGGCTTCAATAATAATGAAAAGAAACTTAACTCTCTAGAGAAAAATCTAAAAATCCTGGCAAAATCTAATACTGACACTAACGCTACACTGAGTAACTTTATGCAGACCATGGATCAACTTTTAAATGCTAATAACTAGACCATAGCCCACTTGAAAATATAAGTAGGTCAGCTAGCCTCTACCATGAGTGAGCAAGAATGAGGGAGGTCGCCTAACCAACCTGAACCCAATCTAAGAACTCAGAATGGTCCATGACCCCAACACGTAACCAAGTTAACCAAATGAATGCTGTTCACGCCTTGAGGTCGGGAACAAGTGGACAACAAGATAGGTTCACTTGACATTCGAGAGGACTCATCGTTTGAGTCGTCTGATGAACAACCCATCAAACCAAATCAAGCTTATAAAACTGATAATTCATCAAGCCCACTTATAGGACCCACAACTCCTATAGCTCCTTTTCCAAATCTACTGAGGTCCAATAAACAATCAGGAGACTTAGATAAAATGTTAAAGGTATTTAAATAAGTCTAAGTAAATATCTCTCTTCTAGATATGATCCAACAAGTTTCGACCTACGTCAAATTCTTAAAAAATCTATGCACCAAGAAAAAATCACTAACGTACCCAAGAGAGCTTTCCTGGCACCAAGTGTAAGCTTGTACTTATCAAACGAAGTGCCTATAAAATATAAGGATCCAGAGTCTCCGATAATCTCATGTGTTATTGGAGAAACCCATATTGAGAAAGCTTTGCTAGATTTAGGGGCTAGTATAAATTTCTATTTTATTCAATTTACAAGCAACGGGATTGGGAGGACTTAAGCTAATAGGGATCACTTTGCAACTAGTAGATCAATCCTTAAGGATCCCTAAGAGAATGGTAGAGGATGTTTTAATCAAGGTTGATAGTTTTATTTTCTCTGTAGACTTTATCATTTTAGAGACTGAACCAATTTTAAATCCCAAAGGCCATATTCCTATCATTTTAGGGAGATATTTTCTGGCTATTGCTAATACTGAAATTAACTGTCGAAATGGACTTATGAGATTATCCTTTGGGAATATGACTATTGAGTTAAATATATTCAATCTTGAACAAGAATCCACCCAGCACACTAATATAAATATGATCCAAGATAATATTTATGAATCCATTGACACCAGCGATGAGGATGTCGATCTCGAATCAAGTCTTTGGCTAAATTATGAATCTAAAGATATCAGTGAAATACTTGTTAACCATAGGAGTAGCCAAAGATAGGAGCCTCCCATTGAACCACTCATAAAAATGGCTAGAACATTATCCAAACCATCAACAGATGAGTCACCTAAATTAGCATTAAAATCCCTCTCCATGTACCTGAAGTATGCATATTTAAGTCCAGCAGAAACCCTACCAGTAATTATCGCATTAGACCTAAACCCAAATAGTAAAATCTAACATGATGCCACTCAATCCAAGCTTGATCAAGATGTAAAAGATAAAGTAGTAGATCTTAAGCTTTATAGAGGTATGATCGGATCTCTACCTTACTTAATAGTAAGTAGATCCGATGTTATATTTAGTATTTATATGTATGCTCATTATCAATCTAATCCTAAAGAATCACATATATTTACTGATAAAAGAATTTTTAGATTTTGTGATTGACACAAAATATTGGTTTATGGTATTCAAAATAGTCTTCTTTGAGTTTAATTGGTTACTCTGATGCTGATTTTATTAGATATAGATTGGATAGAAAAGTACATATGATACTTATTAATTTTTAGGAGTTAATTTGATCTCATAATTTAATAAGAAATAAAATTTAATAGCATTGTCTATGGTGGAGGCCAAATACATTGTAGCTGAAAGTTGTTATGCTCAACTTTTATAGATCAAACAATAATTTGAAGATTATGGTATTATCTGTAGTAAAATTCTTATTAAATGTTATAATGCAACTGCTATTTGTCTAATCTAGAATCCTATTCCATATTCAAGATCAAGGTATATGAAAATTAGGCATCATTTCATTAGCAATCATGTACAAAATAATGATATTATGTAAGATTTTATATCCACTAAAATTAGATTGCTGATATTTTCACTAAACCTTTAAATGAAAAAGATTTTCCATGATTAGAAAAAATTAGACCTTTATGATCCTTATGGCTAATCTATTTCAAATTAATTTTGTGAATGATTGATTCATTAAAATTTATGCTTGTTGGAATATATATTTGAATGTGCATTTGATTGATTTTGATATGCATTAAATGTGGTTTGATTGATTTCATCATTTTTAGAAAGCCTATATCTAAAACTCCTATGCTAGACTAAGTCAGCTAATCTAAAATTATAGTTGACCGATTGTTAGTTAACTAACTCAAAATCTTAGTCGATCCATGCTAAGCTAACTAACCTATGAACTGAGTCGACTCAGATGTTGAGGTCTAGTTTTTAATGGAATGCCTTAGGAACCACTTTTACTTTTTCACTCTCATCTCCTTAGCCATCACATTCCAAAACCCTACTCCACTAAATAGTCTCTCCTTTGTCTTCTTTTTGGGTTGTGGCAGTTTTTGGAAGTTCAAATGGCACCTAAGAAGTAATTGGCCTACCGGATGAAGCACCCATGTCAAGCACCTCCATCGAGAAGACGTTCTCATGGATGTCAAGTGGAAGAAAGGAGGACAAAATTTTGGATGGATCCAAGGGTTGACTAAAACCAATCGAAGAGATGTTCTACAAGCTTCTTGGTCCACTACTTCATCTCATCGACCTCCTCGGCTGAGACAATTATCTCCACCTCCTCCTTAACCAGCATCTCCTCCTCCTCCCTCATCAGCTTAATTGTTCTCCGCTTATCAAGATTAGTTTGCACAAAAAAAATATAGATTCTGATTTTCTAGAAAGAGAGGGATTTGAAATTTGAAGGAAATAAGAATCTTGGTTGGAAATTTTTATGCACCTTGAACCTTCCACATATCACAATCTAGTTAAAGAATTTTATGGTATAGTAAAGTGGGAAGAAACATAATTGAATCTAAATAAAAGGGGTCAAAATTCTTCTGAATGCTATTCTTTTGGCTGTCTTCTTCAAGCACCCACAACTAGAGTGGATATATTAGAGGACAAATGCAAGGAATTGAAGACCATTCTTGAAAGGGAAGACATTGTTGTTTTTGAAGAAATCCTAGCAAGTCATCTAGCAATTGAATTCAGGATATTGCATAATATGATAGCCAAGATATTCATCCCAAGAGTTGGCCGTTTTGACTTTATGACAAAAAGGGATGTGACAATTATGCATCATATCATTAAGAAACTTCCCTTCAATCTTCCAGCTCTTATGGTGAAAATTATGCAGGATGCAACTTCTCGAGCAAACCCAGCTCTCTCATATGGTATGTTCCTCACTCTGGTGTTTAAAGAATTTGGAATCAACTTAGATGGAGAAGTATCAAGAAGCCACAAGACTTTGATACCTATAATGACAAATCACTAAGGTGAATGGGCTACATTAAGGCTGATGGTAAAAGGAGGAGAAAGAGAAGAAGATGAAGAAGAAAGAGATAGAGAAAGAGGTGAGCCAATAGAACAATACGAACATTGCACTTCTATGGGTTAACCTGCTTAGATTGCATATCCTACTTCTCAGACATTTCATTTATTAGAAGATCAAATAGATGAGTTAGTTCAAAGGGTTCAAGACAAGCTGCTGAGGTCAATGAGAACTATAATCAGGAAAGTATTGGATGAGCATGTTAGAAAACCCGCTACAATTTCGTACGTGTAGTTCAAATTTTTTTAACATATAAGCAGCGAAAGTAAATCAATTAAAATATTTTAATTATTAATGTACCAAATCAGATCTAAAAATTGTAGCAAGAATCTTGATACGAATATGTAGCCATGATCTGAAATCTGAAAAAGAAATAAATAATTAGAAAAATCAAATGGAGATCAGATCTCCATACCTTTAGATCTATGGATGTCCTAGGTTCTGATCGTAGCTGCGCACGCATCTGACCTCTGCTAGTATCTACACAGAGATGTCTGATTGGAGCACCGAGATCACCGATGTGCTAGCACCTTGTAGATCTCACTGCTCATCTTTAGATCTAAATCTCTTCTTCTAGATCTCGAAGAAGGAGATCGCTGCGCGAACTCTTTCGCATAGATCCGACGGGATCTGAATCAGATCATCATGAAGAGAAGAAGAATCCTTCTTCTTCTCTTCTTCTCTCTCTTTTCTCTTCTTAGATCTGATCTCTATCAGATCTGGACATTGGATGAAGGGGAGAAGGAGGAGGAGACATTGGGAAGAATTTTGATGTAAGAAAGAAGACCCCTCTTCTTTATTACACGCTCCCTCTCTTCCTCTTTTATTTTGTCGCACACTTTTTCTTCACTCTCGCAAAACCACTTCATAACACCTTAAAAGATCAAATCCCATTTGATCTTAGGCATTAAATTCAAATCAAAGGGATAGAAGGGCTTTGAGATAAAGGAAGAAAGAAAGGAATGTTCTCACGCACATAATTAGCCCTCGCCCTCCTTTCTCCAATTTTTTTTGTTGCACAAAAACTTTTTCTATACCCTAATCAGATATATTTCTATCTTATTTTGAATCATATTCAAATAAAAAAAAATTTGGATGAGAAAGAATACCAGATAAGCTGGGGTGCCAACTATTGGCGCCCCCTCTCCTTCACGCACGCGAAAACAAAGGGGTGCATCTTCATGCGTTCCTCCCTTATTTTTATGAATTCTAGAGAGAGAGCCTTAGGGGACCTGGGCTCTCCAAGTCATAGTTTTTTTTATTCAAGTTGGATCTTAATCAGATTCAAATCGAGTCCGAATTATGTCAAATTCGAAAAGGCTGTCAGGCCTGATCCAATCAAG
>KE504835.1:239456-252876 GCA_000441515.1 Elaeis oleifera
TTTTACAATCGATTATCGATCGAAATAATTGGTTGTTAATTTTTTAAAATATTTTTTATTTAAACAATCGATCATAAATCAATCGTAATTTATTTTTATAATATTTTAATTTTCAAACTCAGTTGCAAAATTGATTGCTAAATTCATTGAAAATTATTAAAATAAAATCGATTGCAAAATTGATCTCTAATTTTTATTTATATTATTTTTATTTTATTTATATTATTTTTATATTATATTTTTTTATTTTTAGTGTTGGGAGTGCCAGCAGTATTTTTGTGGCATTTTTGGTGGTATTATTTTATTTTGCAAAATCGATTGGTATTTTCATGGAGGTATAGGGAGAGTTCAGAATCCATAGTGGCATCCTCTCCGATGCCTCCATCATTGTGGCAAAAAGAAAAATCTTGAGCTACCCACTCCATCGAGACTCCTGAGAACAGAAAAATTAGACAAAAATTAAAAAAATATGAAAAAATTAAAAGAAAATATAAAAAAATAATGAAAATAAAAGAAAGATGAATTCTTGATCACTTGAGGGAGATCGATGAAGGCCGACGTCGATAACAATGGGGAGCACAATGTTGGCGGAGATCGGCGGCAAGTGGCGACAAAGAGAAGGGGAGGAGGTCACCGTGCTCTGCACGGCTCAGGAGGAGAGCTCTAGAGGGCTCGAGAATGTTGATGGAAAAAAAAGGCAACTTCCCCTCCAAAAAAAATCACCGTGTGGAGAGCCCAGCTCGCGACATAAAGGAAATACTTGAAGAAGATCGGTGAAGGCCGATGCTGGTGACAATAGGGAGCATGGCGATGGTGGAGATTGGCGGCAGGTGGCGGCAAGGAGAAGGGGAGGAGGTTGGACGGAAGGAGAAGGAGAAGGGGAGGAGCTCTAGAGGGCTCGATCGAGAAGGTTCCAGAGGGAGTCAACAAGGGAGGGGGAGGAAAGGGGAAATGTGGATGTCAGGGAGGAGAGGGGGTGCCATCACTAGTAGGCCGGAGAGGGGACGAGGAGAAGAGGAGGTTCGCACACTGTTAGGGTTGGGAGGAGAAGGAAGGTTATAAAGAAGATTTAGAAATCGATTTATCGGTTGCTAAATCAGTCTCTAAATATAATACAATTTAAATATTTTTTTAGTTTTTAAATATTTAATTTTATTTAGAATAAATGAAGGCGCCAATTATTTTTTTCAAAATTCAAATTTGTGATCAATTTTTAATTATAAAGTATTAAAAAATTTATAATCAAAAAATCAGTTGCAAACTTATTTATAGATTAAAAATAACTCAAAAATTTTGGTGATCAATTTTCGATCATAATTTTTAATATTTTACATCTAAAAAATTGGTTGCAAATATATTTAAATTAAAAATAATTAAACTATTTTATGATCAATTTATCGATTGCAAATGTTTAAAAAAAATTTTCAACTAAAAATTGGTTGTAAAATTTTTATAGATTAAAAACATAATTCAAAAAATTTGCAATTGATATTTTGATCCCAAATTTTTTAATATTTTTATGATCAAAAGATTGATCATAAATAAATTTAAATTAAAATATAATAAAATATTTTATGATCGATTTTTTAGTCATAAATTTTTTAATATTTTACAACCAAAAAAAATAATTACAAACTTATTTATAGATTAAAAAGATAATTCAAAAGTTTTGTGATCGATTTTTCGATCATAAAGTTTTAATATTTTACTACCAAAAAATTGATCATAAATATATTAAATTAAAAATAATTAAAATATTTTCTGATAGATTTATCGATTGTAAAACTTTAAAAAATTTGTAACCAAAAAATCGATCGTAAAATTTTTGATAGATTAAAAATATAATTCAAAAATTTTATGACTGATTTTTTGGTCATAATTTTTTTATATATTTATAATCAAATAATCGATCGTAAATATATTTAAATTAAAATTTTGTGGCTAATTTATCAGTTGCAAATTATTAAAAAAGTTTGCAATTGAAAAATTGATCGCAAAATTTCTTTATGATTTAAAAATTAAAACTTTGTGATTGATTTTTCGATCGCAACATGTTACATATTTTTTGCAACAAAAAAATCAGTTGCAAAATTATTTAAAAATAGAAATAATAATTGAAATATGTTACGAATGATTTTTTGATTGTAAAATTATAAAAAAATTATTTTTTTAAATTATTTTATATTTAATAAATCAATCACAAAATTAGTCGCAAAGTATTGGCACACCTTCCGATGAAAAATTTGGCAATCAATTTTGCAACCGATTTTAAATCGATCACTATATTAATATTTATCCAAGAATCAATGACAAGATCGATCGTAAATTTGATCAAAAAAATTTAATTGCAAAATCGGTCGCAAAAACACTATTTCTTGTAGTGTATCAATGAAATGCTATGCTTTTATGGATGATTACTTTCTTGTTTGGATGATTACCTCCTTATCTGAATGAGTGGATGCCATTTGGAATGATAAGATAACTGTCTAATTATTTAACATTGGTACAATATTTGATTAATTGGCCAAATTGGTGGAACATTTAATCAAGAGGAATCAAATTGACCCTTTTTAATTATGACAAAAAGGGGAAGAAAATTAATGATTGAAGAGTTGAAGAATGAAGAGAATAATGAAAATAATAAAAAAATTTGGAGAATAATTGTCAAATTAGAGAAAGTTGAAGAAATAAGCAAATTTTGAAATTTTACTTTCTACATAAGAAAGAGAGAGTTTGGTTAAAATTTGATGTAATATTAAAATTTGATTTGATCAAAATTATCTCAAGATTGCTACATTATTCACATAAGAAAGAGAGAGCTTAATTAAAAATCTGATCAATATTTAATACATTATATCAAAATGTCAAAATCCATTAGTGCTTGAAAGGTAGTACTCTAGGTTTTGTCATCATTCAAAAAGGGAAGACTGTTAGTCCAAGAATTGATTTTGATAATATCGAAAAGATTTGAGTACAAATTATGATTACTAATGATGCTTTTGAGAGTAATTGTAGGATTTCTTATAATGCTCAATAGTTGATTTTATCCAAGAAGAAGTCCTCTTAGATTTAAATAAATCTATGTTTCCAAATCAAAAATCTATGTTTGGAAGCAAAGAAATTGAGTTAGGTATGAAAAGAATTGGATAAAAGAAAAGTCTAGCCTAAAAAGACTTCTCAACAAGCTCAACTATTCATAATTAAGTTTGAAAAGGCAAGTCTAGCCTAGAACATATTTGAACAATGAAAACTATCCAAAATTAATTTTTGCATGCTTGACACACCTTTGAATTGATCAAGAAAGGAGCTTAACTAATCTAGTCTCAGTTCAAAAAAAAGATAGAAAGAATGAAATTCAAAAGAACTTCCTTAACCGACTAAGATTTTATCTTAACTGACTTAAGCATATGGATAGCTGACTCAATCTCAAACTCAGGATGAAGATAGAAGATAGAAGATTTAGAATTTTTTAATCGATCAAGCAAAGAACATAGCTAACTAAGACTAGAGCTTAGCTGACTCATAAAATAAATAGCTAACTCAGTCTCAAAGGTAATAAAATATAGAAAACAGCATAAATTTATAAATTTCTGAGTTGACCTAAAAAGTCAGTTAGCCGATTAAGTCACAAAGTTAGCCAACTAAGAAGATATCTGAGCCGATCCAATCTCAGACAGATAGAATAGATAGAAAATTAAAATTTTATATCTATTTCTAAGCCATCTTAGAAATTTTGTGTAGCTGACTCAGAGCTTTAGGTTAGCCAATTAAAAGCTTGGATGAGCCGACTTATAAAATTCTAATAGAATAATAGTTAGTTTTTCAAATTTTTTTCAAAAGGCTAAAACTTATTTCTAATAGCTATTTTCAAGCTTTGAATAATTAGAGAATTAATTACAGATATTTTTTGGATCATCAATGAAGAGAATTCAAATAGAGAATTAATTCTTTAATTTTATTGATTTTATTCTTCAAGCTATTGAGTAGAACTCAAGAGAGAAAGTGGAAGAAAATTAAGAGAACTTTTAATTTAGACTTTTTATAATTATTCAACTCAAAAGAGGAGAAGAGTGCATTGATTTGGGCCAACCACTTTTGAGTAAAAGCATTGAAGTCTTCGTCAATCCTCTTTCAGGCATTCAACGAAAAAGTCAAAGCAAATCAAGAGCTCAACCACTTTGACTTCTTCAAGACCTTAATAAGTTTTATTATTTTAAACTTTAAATTCTTATTTATCTTTCTTTAGTTATTGTAACAAGTTGCTTCGGAAAAGAAACTTGGGGTTGGTCTAAGCCTTAAGTTGAATGTTACAAGTTGGTGAGCTAAAAAAATTCAATTAAATTAATTATAATCTTAAGAAATAATCAATTATAAATTTTAGTTGATGAGTCAGAAAAAATCAACTAGATTGGATTATGAGCCTATGAAATAATCGAATTATAATCTTGAAGGATTATAGCTAGAATTTTCAAGTAGGTTGACTTGGGAAGTGATAAAGGTGCTGAGTTAAGCATTGAATGACTATAAATCCTTGTGAATTTGTAATTATGCATCTATGTTTACTCTTTATTTTCTGCTAAACACTCCACAAACTCTCTTAAATTATATTTTGGCGTAAATTCTTCAATTAATTTTAAGAAATCCAATCCACCCCTTCTTGGATTGCCACTTTTGGAAAATAGTGTTGATGACATGCTTATCTTTGTTATACATTCTAAAGAAGAAGAGAAATATTTCTATCCTTGAGATAGTTCTTGGCTATTGAATTAGTTTCAGGTCTATCCATCAGCTTCCAAAAGAGCTCGATGGCTTTCTTAGGCAATGGTGGCATCCTCCCCTTGTCTTATTTCGGCCTACCTCTAAACCTAATCAACTCTCCAAGTCTAATCGATTGGCTCTCAACTTTCAAAGAAACTTTCTTTCTTTTGGGAGCTAGGTTACCCTTATAATATTGTCCTTTGCTTTTTGTCAATTTTATATGTCCCTTTACAAACTTCTATCATTGGCTATCAAAAATTATCTTGGAGAAGATCCATCCTTTGGAAGAGCTCTAATAATGCTTCAGGAATTTCTTGCTGTATCAATTGAGACAACATTTGTATGGCTAGAGAACAAGGGGTCTTAGCATTGAAAACCTCAAAGATTTCAACCATGCATTGCTTGATAAATAGGATTGGTTGTTCCTTAAAAAGAACCGAAGCCTTAGAGAAGGCTATTAATTATAATTCAATTTACTTAAAAAGGTTATGCTCTCTCCTTATTGGAAGTATAAAGAAGGTGCTTGAACTTATGGCAAGTTATTATCTATTCCATACCCTCATTTTGAAATAGATATAAATATATTGTTAGAAATGATCTAAATACTCTACTCTAGAAAGACTATTAGATCATGGCTCTCCTATAAATGAAACCTTTCCAAATTTATTTTGAGCCCATCATTCTAAATTAGGGAAAGTTGCTTCATTCTTCAACTACTTAAAGTCTTAGTGCTCGGACCTTAGATGCTCTTCTCACCTTACTCCTCAAACATGGCTAAATTAGATAATTTACTATCTCTATTTGCTAATTTTCAGCCTAGCTCTGCCTTACATAATCTATATTGGAAAGCAAACAATGAAGGATTATTCTCTACTTCATCTACTTATAAATTCATAAACTTTAGAGGGCTTAAATGGAAAATTACTTCCCCTAGTGGCAACTCAAAACCCCTTCAAAACTAAATATTTTCTATTCTTATCTCTCTTGAATAAGCTGAATATAAGAGAAAATCATTTTAGAAAATTTGGGAAACTTTAGGCCATTGTATTGTCTGTGATGATCATTGAATGTAAGAAGCATTTATTCATCCATTGAAGTTACTCTTGCCATCTAGAATGGCCTTTTCTCTTAGCTTGAGGCCCCTCCACCTACTGGATTTTGCTCTCATTAGAGGTGAAAGTACATTTCTAAAGATGTGCAGCCAGCCATATTTATGCTTATTGCTGCTACCTTCATTTTGTTATTTTGGAATGACAAAATGCATAGAATTTCTTCATAAAAGCTCCTCTCTTTCTGCTATAGCTATTATAAAGTTAAATCTCTTTAATGAGAGGCCAATCTTTGTAGCCATAAGGCACTACTCATCTTCACCAAAGTCTAGAACTTCATCAAAGTCTAGAAAAGATCAAAAACTTTTACTTAAGCTTGGATTAGTTTCTTTTTTAGATTTACTAGACTTCTAGTATGATCCTCCTTACCTTATCTCCTTCTAACAATGATGTTTTATTATTTACTCATGTAGAAGTTTACTATCTCTTCTATTTTTGGTTCTTGCCATGGTACGTTCTTTAAGAACTCTCTTTCTATATTTTGTCTTTATTTCAATAAAATTAGGATGATTGTGTGATGCTCTATCACACATACATAGTCTCTTCTTACTTCAAATAAAAAAAAAAAAGAAGAAGAAAAAGAATGTTCTAAGAACATCTCATGAGAAATCTCATTGTATACTAAAAAAAATTTTGATCAATTGATCAAAAATTCAATTATCATTCTTTCTTTTATGTCCATTCATTTTGTAATATCTTGTACATTAAATATGGCAAAAGGATCATTTGGTGGCTTGTGTATCTATTAGATTAGGTATACTAGATTCCTTTTGAAAAGTCATTTCTAGTATTCTAATTTTTTTATAATTTCAGGAACTAAAATGACCCTCTTAAGAAGAAGGTCTTCTTTTTCACCGCTAAGTTCTTCTAACAATTTACGATATACACTATATATTGGATAAAGTAGCCAGGCATCCAAAGGGGCCTATCCTTATTCTTAGTGAGCTCACATTCAAGTTGCAATATTAGGCCCCATATCAACCTGTATCAACCTATACTTGGGCTAGTCAGGTTGGTTGGTTTCAGATAGTAAAATAATTTGGAGATTAAGGTAAGCTTGGCTTGGGCTAGAATGTCGCTACTAGTGGCTAGCTTCGGTTCGGGCATGGTATATACCATCCCATTCCAATCTTAAAAAATAAAAGTTGGGCTTGGGGTAAATAGTGCTCCTGTTGTTTAGCAAATATCAATATTTCAATAGCTCCTGTATCTATTATGAATCCTCTCTAGAATCAATTTTTTATGTTGCAGTGTGGTTTAGGTTCTTTGTAGAGTGAAAATTTATGTTTCTACATCACACAATCACATGATATGTATCGCTACATGATTCAAATTATGATGCAAGATAATGCAAAAAATGGATTTTCACCTTGTTATATCTTATCAAAGTTGGAATCGTAAAGGGATTACCCCTTTATCCAACTCTGATAGGATATAACAGGGCTAAATCCCTTGATTATTCCATTGTACCCCATCAAAGCTCAAATTATAAAGCATAATATATCATGTGAGGATCTAAACCACATCCCTTACATTGAAAAAAAACAATAACCCTCATTTACCCAATTCAACCAGGTCTAAATTTATTTATAATGAAATGTCATTGACTGTCAAAATAGTTACTATTTACCATAACAACAAATAATAACAATATATTTTTTTGCTCAAACAAAAAAAAGGAGCTGACATGCATATCCAAGGTTAAATTTGTTTTTCTATTGAAATAAGCAATAAGAATGTAAGCTATCTAATTCTTGTTTCTGTTATACAATAGCTACTGTAATAAAATAGCAAATAAACTATAGATTTTATTGAAAAGCCGCATAACATAATAATTTATTTTTCTTTAGCTTTTGTCTTTTGTAAATAAGAATAATTGGAGCTCCATCGTCAAAGCATGGGTTGGGCGGGAGCTCTCAAAAGTAATAAGAATCGTGACCATAGCTTGATTATTTCTATAACCTGCTTTGGCTATCTCCTTATTACTTTTTTTTTGAATAAGAGTGAACCATCTCTTTCATTTTAATGTGGGCAATGATAGGGAAATGGAGAATGATAGGATAAAATCAACCTAGTTCTTTTCTAGATTTATTGGACTTCTAATTCGATCCTCCTATCCTTATCTTCTTTTAATAGTGATATTCTGCTCTTTACTCAAGTAATATTTACTTTCTCTTGTATTTTTGGTTGTTCCCTTTGCACATTCTTTGAGAACTCTCTTTCTATATTTTATCTTTATTTCAATAAAATTTGGATAATTATGTAGTGCTCTATCACATATAGTCTCCCCTTACTTAGGAAGAAAAAAAGGAAGAACGCCTTAAGGACATCTCATGAGAAATCTCATTATATATATATAGGCAAAAGTTTTGATCAATTAATCAACAATTCAATTATCATTCTTCTTTTATATCCATTCATTTTTTAGCCTCTATCTTGGACATAAAAAGAATTGAAGGCAAATTGTATATATATATGATAGAAGGGTCATTTGGCTGCTCGAGTATCTATTGGATTAGATATACTAGATTCCTTTTGAAAGGTAATCTCTAGTATTCTTATTTTTTTATAAGTTTAGTAACTAAAATTATCCTATTAAGAAAGAAGTCATCCTCTACACTACTAAGTTCTTCCAACTATTTATCATATATATTGTATATTGGATAAAGTAACTTGGCATCCAAAAGGACTTATCCTCATTCTTGGTGAGCTTAGATTAGAGCCAATATCAACATGCGTCATGCTAAACTTAAGTAGGGCTGGCCACTCTAAGAGACCAAAATAATTTTGATATCAGAACAAGCTTTGCTCGAGCTAAAATGTCGCAATATGACACAAACGTCAACTCTAGCATGGCATATTATGGTAATACGTTATCCCATTCTAACCTTGAAGAAGTAAAACCTGGGCTTGGAGTGATTAATAGTCCTGCTATTTAGCAAGCACCAAAGTTTCAATAGCCCTTGTATCCAATCTTGAATCCTTTCAAGAACCATTTTCTTTTTTGTCGCAATGTAGTTTAGGTTCTTTGTGGAGTGGAAAATTTATATTTCCACAGCACACAAACACGACACATGTACCTATATGATTTAAATTATGATGAGATATAATGGAAGAATCAAGGGCTTTAAACTTGCTATATCTCACCAGAGTTGGAATCATAAAGGGTTACCCCTTTATCCAACTCTGATTCGATATAATAGGATTAAAGCCTTTGATTTTTCCGTTGTATCTCATCAAAGTTCAAATCATAAAGCATAACATGTCGTGGGGATCTAAACCATATGTTGTCCATTAAAAAATAATAATCCGTATTTGCCCAATTCAACCTAGTCTGAATTTGTTTTCCATGAAAAATTGACTATCAAAATAGTTATTATTTATTCAATAATGGACAATAACAATATATTTTGTTTGCTCAGCTGACACACACATTTAAGCTTAATTTTTTTTCCATTGAGATAAACAATAAGAATGTAAGCTATCTAAGTAATTTTATTTCTATTATACAATACCCATTGCAATAAGATAGCAACTAAATAGTTCTTTTTTTTTGGAAAGCTCTAGTAAGGATATGCATAACCTAATAATTTATATTTCTTTAGTTTTCTCTTTTGTAAATAAGAAAAGTTGGAGCTCTATGGCCTTCATGTCAACATAAAACTTCTCCCTAATGCTTGGGTTGGGAGAGAGCTTTGAAAAATTAATAAAAATCTTCACTATGGCTTGATTATTTCTGTAACGTCTATATCAGCTACCTACTTATTACTTTCTTTCTTTGAGATAAGATCAAACCATCTCTTTCATTTCAGTGCACAATGATAGAGAAATAGAGAACGATGGGGTAAAATCAGCCTAGTTTCTTTCTATATTTATTGGTCTTTTAGTACGATCTTAATTTACTCAAGTAGTATTTTCATTCTTTCTATTTTAGTTCTTATCTTTGTATGTTCTTTGAGAACTCTTTTTCTATATTTTAGCTTCATTTCAATAAAATTTGGATGATTATGTGGTGCTTTATCATACATAGTCTCCCCTTACAGAGGAAAGACAAAAAAGAATGTCCTAAGAAAATCTTACAAAAAATCTTATAATATAAGCAAAATTTTGATCAATTGATCAAAAATTCAATTATTGTTCTTTCCTTTATATCCATTCATTTTTTAACATCTATCTTGGACATTAAAAGAAGGCAAATTGTATATATGGCATAAGGGTCATTTGGCTGCTCAAATATATGTTGGATTAGGTATAGATTCCGTATGAAAGGAGATTACTTGTCTTCCATTATTTTGTAATTTTAGGAACTAAATTATCTACTTAAGAAAGATGTCTTCCTTTACACTACCAGGTTCTTCCAAACCATTTAGCATATATATTGAATAATGGATAAATTAACGGGAATCCAAAAGGGCTTATCCTCATTCTTAGTGAGCTCAGATTAGGCCTAACATCAGCCTACGTTGGGGTAAACTTGGGCAGCATGCGCACTGGCTAATATGACAGAGTAAAATAATTCTGAAATGAAGACAAGCTTGGCTCAAGCTAGAATGTCACAATCTGAGGCTGGCTTTGGTTCTAACATGGTATATATATAGTGGTAACCCAGTGATATCATCCCATTCCAACCTTAAAGAAGTGAAACCTAAGTACCAAAGTTTTAATAGCCCTTGTATCCAATCTTGAACCTCTTGACAACCGTTCTCTTTTTTATTGCAGTGTAGTTCAGATTCTTTGCAGAGTGAAAATTTATGTCTTCATAGCACACAATCACACGACACATATCACCATATGATTCAAATTATGATGAGATATAATGTAAGAATCAGGGGCATTAACCATGTTATATCTCATCAGAGTTGGAATTATAAAGGGGTTACGGCTTTATCCAACTCTATTGAGATAAAACAAGATTAAAGCCCCAATTCTTCCAATGTATCGCATCAAAGTTCGAATTGTAAAGCATAGCATGTCGTGGGGATCTAAAACACACGCTTTCCAATAATAAAATAAAACCCTTATTGCAGTTCAACCTAGTCCAATTTTCTTTTAATGAATATTGACTATCAAAATAGTTATTATTTACCATAATAACAGACAAGCACATTTAAACTTTTTTTTTTTTTCCATTGAGATAAACAATAAGAATGTAAGCCATCTAACTGTTATTTCTATTGTAAATAGCTATTGCAACAAAATAGCAACTAAATAGTTAATTTTTCTTTTTTTGGGAAAGCCCTGATAAGTATATGCATAACCTAATAATTTATATTTTCATTAATTTTTTCTTTTGTAAATGAGAACAGTAGTTGGTGCTCTACTGTTCGTATGCGAACATAGAGCCTGCATGGGTTGGGAGGGCGCTTTCAAAGATCTATAAGAATCTTCACCTTGACAACTTCTGTAACCTACTTTGTCTTTCTTCTAATTACTTTAGTTTCATTTTAATTAATAGGGTGAGAGCAACGTGTGACGGGGTATTTCACATGCAAGTGTTTCCACGTCCACAGTGTATAACAATGGATAGTTTGCTTAGACCATTTTAACCAAGATGCCACAAAGGGTTGGCTTCTACTTTTGTCAGCCACACGTACATTATCACACAATGTATACGTTCCCGTTAAAGGTGATGAGGCCACACTCATAGGGGGACCATGCACGAGGCCACTCACAACCCAACATTTCAAGCACAAACCTTTCACATTTAGCAACTTAGGAATGAAAGCCTAGCTGCTTCATAATGTTTAACTCCATGTCAAAGCTTCATGTTTACACCAGCAGTTAATCAAACTTTATGTTCAAAAAGTAAAAGCTTTCCTAAATCTACCAGACAGGCTGAACTCTAGCCTCGATTGTGATGTTGGGCCAAGCCAAAATCACAAGCACGGCTCAGCATGATGGACTCAGTGAAAGAAATATCAGCTTTGGCAATCCTCATTTTGCTGGAATCTTTCTGGCATGGAAAGGAAGGAATTGCCATATGAGTTGTAAAATGGTTTCATGTGGTTGTAATTAAACTTTAAAGAATAGATAACCTGGAATTGGCCTACGGACTAGTTCATCAGATGGAGTTAAGACTAGTTCAGTTACTTTATTCCTTAATGCAGATAATTTACTTCTAGTGCAGGCCACGTCTACTCTGTCTTGGGTGGTCTCTGCAGGAGTTGGATTATAATTTGGACCACCGTTTGCAAGAATCAAAGCTACAGCTATTTGATGTTGATGGCTTCTCCTCCTTAATTAGTGCATTGAAATTAACTATGTATCTAAGAATAGTGGAGCACTGAAAATTGAATATGAACCCGAATCAATCTGAACACAACCGGGTTTGAAACTTTCATGTTTGGCCCGTTTTGGATCCAACAGCTACAATTGGTTAAATGGGACATGTTTCAGAGAAAGAGATCTATCAACGTAAAGATGATTATCTTGCGTATTGGAACTGGACAATATATAATCAAAATTGGGGCAAATTTTGACCTCACGTGAATCCATTGATAGAATTTTTGTAGAACCGAATGCTATAATCGGGAAAGGCAAGGAGACCTGAATCGATCCGGATTCATTTGGAGTTCTCGTCTCAACAAAATGGAGGTAAACAGCCATGAGGCCGGTTAATAATGTCTCGATGGTAGGAGTGGCAATCAGATCAGATCGGATCATAAACGGGTCAGATCAAAAAATCATCAATCCAAATCTGATCTGTTTATTAAACGGGTCAAAAATTCAAATCTGAATCCGACCTGTTTATTAAATAGATAACCCGATCCAATCTGTTTAATCCATTTATTAAATAGGTTAAATTAGGTTAAACAGATTAAACGGGTTCAACAGTTCGAATGACATAGGTCAGAAACAGGTTAAACAGGTTTTAAACAAGTTAAACGGATCTTAAATAAGTTAAACAGGTCGGATTAAATGGATCAAAAATAGATTAAACAGGTTAAATGGATTATCTGACTCAATCCGATCTAAATATTAAATGGATTAAATGGGTTATACGGATCAGATATCTAAAATTCAAATCCGATCCACTTATTAAATGGATTAAACGGATTGACCTGTTTATGATCCAAATCCATTTAGCCTAAATCCAAATCTGTTTATGGTCGGTCAAACACGGATCGGATTGGTAGATCGGATCATATTTTGCTGGCTCTATTTGATGGTTCATCGATTGTGACTAAACTTAGACAAACTAATAAATACCAAATCAAGCAATTTAAAATTTAATTTTGATTAATCTTGGCTACTTTCAATAGACAACTTCAACAAGTGAAGAAATTAACTAAGTGATGTATGAAAATTCCTTGGCTCTCTTCCGTGCTTATAAATAAATTTTATTAATGCAATAATATAGAATCTTTACACATGCAATCCTTTATAAATATTTAAAATTTATATATGAATTTCTTGACTCTTGTATTTATGTCCTTTTATCTAATAAATTTGTTGGCCCTTCAAATCCACAACTTCGGTTGTCCGTATATA
Source organism: Elaeis oleifera (assembly GCA_000441515.1). NCBI lineage: Eukaryota > Viridiplantae > Streptophyta > Magnoliopsida > Arecales > Arecaceae > Elaeis > Elaeis oleifera. Next base: position 252,815 of record KE504835.1, read on the forward strand.
CGCAAACGTGAATCTCGTGTACTTGGACATCAGCATCTGAAGCATTAAGAAGCTTTTATTGG
>KE504835.1:252896-263456 GCA_000441515.1 Elaeis oleifera
TGGTCCTGATTCACATGTGGTGGACGCGGTCGATTGCATATTAGAATAATTACGTTGATTGTGTTCCTGTAGGACCAGGAAAGGGAAATATGGTGCGTGATATTTAAAGAAGAGATGACTTTTTTCCCAGAAACTAAGAGAAAAATTACTGAAAAAATAAGGCAAAAGGAAATTTGCGCCACATGCTGCCGCTTTGTGTGGATCCAGCTAAATGGTAGGACCACGTTGTTGACTCTGAACTGATCTCTCGTTTTGGCCCAAGAAAGCTAATAATCTTCATATGCCTCCATGAGTTGCTGCCAAAATAATTGACATATATCGACTCTCACCAATAAGATATAAGAGCAAATCGTAAAGCTAAAAATGGATCGAATATAAATTAGGCATCAATATATCGAAATTCATGTTGATTTATAATTTTGAATTTCAGATAAAATATTATTTAGATGGAAAATTTATATTCATATTAGTTTAAGCATCTACAGAAACATATCTGATACAGAAAGTAAAGATGTAAATATGGATATTAGTCACTAGTTAAATATATATTTTAATCATAAATATAAATATAGAAAATATTAAAAATATGGATATAAATGTAGAATTAGTGGGATGGTCAAGTAAAACGATCATGAACTTCAAAATATTATTTAATGGATAGAAAATAAAGTCACGAGCATCATCTATTTTTAAAAAAAAAATATGAATGCTATATTATAAGATTAAATAGGATTATGCATAGAACTAAATATTCAATATTGATTGGGAGTAGATCTGGATAAACATATCTACATGAAGCGAATCAAGAATTCCGGTGACGATCGCCGAGGATTTGCATTTAGAAAAAAAATTGAAATTAAACCCCTTTCTAAGTCCATGACCAGAAGCCTAGCAAACCTGAGCCCACAACACTTCCTGAAACAAATTTTTTTGATGTAAAGGGGGAAAACCACCCTGAATATATATATTAAAATATTTATAGTAGCTGTACAGGAGCATTGCGATGGTCCCCGCGGGTGCCCGTGCATTGTTAATTCTTCCTCATAATATTTTGGGCCTATAAGTATCCCTCCAACCCGCCCATCCAATAAACGCAACCAGATAGTTGCTGAAGCACTAGCGTTCCGAGGAGAGATTCTTTTGTCGGAGGAATATGGGTTCTCAGGATTCCTCAATAACCTCCTCCAACGATTCTCTCTTTGATGAGCGAAGATGGGTGATCCAAATTCGTAATACCTTTGAAGAGGAGGCCGAAGAGGGTGTCCGAATCCCTGTCTCGGTCTTTAGCGTCCCAAGACATTACTCTCCGCCAAGCCTGAAGCGTACGTCCCCCAGCTCTTGCACTCGGACCGTACCACCATTGGCACCCCCAGCTCTATGAGATGGAGCGCTACAAGCTCGCCACGGCCAAGAGGACACAGAAGCAGCTCCAAAACCTCAAACTCGAACAAGCTGTCGAACACTTCACGGGAAGAGAACACAAGATTAGATCCCACTACCATAGGTCTCCTTGTCTCTTCTATATATTTATTCTATTTATAGACTTTCTAGCTATTTACTTTATTCTAGTACCTGCTATTTATACCTGTCATTTTGGGTACTTACTATGCTGATCTTTGTGTTTGTAATGTTGTTTAGGCACCTTGATTTGAGTGGGGAGACTCTAGCATGGATGATGGTTATTGATGGATCCTTCTTGCTCGAGTTCCTTCGCAACTACTCCGATGCAGAGGGAAAGCCCTTCAGGAAGGTGCCATCAATGTCCCACATGGTGGATGCTGCAAGGATGAAGTTGGTTTATAATTCTATCCTTAGGGACATCGTGATGCTTGAGAACCAGATACCTCTCCATCTAGTGAGAAAGATCCTGCGATTTCAAAGGACCTCAAACCAAATTGCCGACAATGAACTCTCCACGATGCTGATAGGCTTTGTGAAGGAGGTTTGTCCATTTAAGGCGATGGATAACTTGTCAAGCATCGACACTAAAAGGTACGCACACTTGTTGCAACTGCTCTACTTTGTCATCGTTCCGAAGGTCAAGGAAGAAAGCGAAACCAATGAAATCGAACACCATATCTCGATGTCCCCGAGTCAAATGAGGAGACGCCCCCAGAAGATCCTAGCTATGTGAAGAACCTCTTTAATTCAGTTTGGAGTTCTGCCTCAGGTTTAAAAATCTTGAATGTTCTCATTAAAAACCCTTAAGTTCTTAGTGAAGGTTCCTTGGAAGATCATCTCCCATCTCCCGGGATCTCGATCTTGGCCGCTCCCATCGGAAATCTGCTCTTCAATAGAGATGAAAAATCCGAAGACGAAGAATCTGGTAACAAACCACCTTTGGTCGAAGAGATCATGATCCCTTCAGTGACGGAGCTCACAAAGGCTGGTGTCAAGTTCTCACCAACCAGAGGGGACTTGACGACGATCGCGTTCGATGTGAAAACCGCCACTCTTCATCTCCCTACTGTGAGTTTGGACGTCAACACTGAGGTTCTGTTGAGGAATCTTGTAGCATATGAGACGTCGGTGGAGTCAGGGCCGATGGTTTTCACTCGATACACCGAGTTGATCAATGGGATTGTCGACACCGAGGAGGATGTGAAGCTGTTAAGGCAAAAGGGGATCATCTTGAACCGGATGAAGAACGACGAGGAGGTGGCAAAGCTTTGGAATGGGATGAGCAAATCAGTGAGGTTGACGAAAGTGGCCTTCATAGACAAAGTGTTGGTGGATGTGAACAAGTTTTATGACAGTCGGTGGAGTGTTAAGTGCCGGAAGTTCATGAAAACCTATGTGTTTGGGTCATGGCAGATCCTTACGCTTCTGGCTGCCATTCTGCTGCTGTTTTTGACGTGCGTGCAGGCCTTCTGCTCGGTCTATAGCTGCGGAACTCGTTGGTCCTTCGCCACAGACACGGGTGCAGGGGGAACGGGAGTAAAATGCTACTGCATGTATTTCATCAAAAAAAAAAAAGTAGCACAAATTACCTACATGTAGAACTTATATACAATTTGTGTGTAAGCCAATTGGATTTAGCTTGCCGGCCTGTAAGCACCGCTTTTGGCATTCCAGGTTCAGATCTTGGGGTGCAGTTTCTGTATAACTTCTTAAAAATATAGATTTCGCTGGTAAATATTGATTTCTCTATAAGTTTGTATATTAGATTTTCCTTCTTTCCTGCAATCTTGTATGTAGACTTCCCTTATTTATTTGATCAAAACATTTTTGTACTAATACATGCTAATGATATGCTTTGGCCTAAGTGGTGTACTTCTATTATTGTTTCTCAATCGGTAGTAATTAAAACGAAGTGAACTACGGAGATGTTGGATAATATCGGATATAGAATGCAATTGTGGACAAGGATCATGGATGGAGCTTCACAAATGAAGTGGCTTTCTAGAGTTTGAATTGCAAACTGGGAATAGATGAAACCCATCGTAAATAGCTTAGAAAAAAACAAAAATAAATCGTCTAGTGGGGATATGGATTTTGGGAACTGTTGCTGTGGTCCCTCCTCAATGGGACTCATCACTTTAAATGAAAACAAAAGGGACCACCGAAACCAGTTTGCGTGAAAGACTTTGGGAGCGCGCGAAATCTTGTGACGTGCGGAAGCCTTCTTGTGCGCGGAAAAAGAGCCCGCAGCGGAACCATAAAAGGAGGCCTCGACGTGAAAAATAAAAATATGAAAAGCACAGAAGAGATGATGGCTGATAAGATAATTTTTTTTTATTATTTTATTATTCTCTGATAGAAATATATAGATTATAATTATAATCTAGATCAGCTATTATAAGAATTTAAATTATATATTATTGTAGTCTAGACTAGCTATGACAAGAATTCAAATTACATACTATTGTAGTTTATGTCAACTATGATAAGACTTCAAATTTCATGTTAAGTAAGGAGACCTGCTATTACAAGAGAAGAATTTCAAATTTCATACTAAATAGAGAGAGATCAAATATATGATTTGAGCTATGCATTGATAAGAGGCCAAATATAGATGAACCAAATATAGAAGATGATCTATGCATTGACACATCCCCTCGAGTTGGAGATTCGTGATCACAAATCTTCAACTTGTCCTGTAAGAATCTGAAACGTGAGGTACCCAAAAGCTTGGTGAGAATATCGACAAGCTGATCTTGGGTGGAAATGAACTGAACAGATAGTTGACGTCGTGCAACACATTCATGAATAAATAGAAATCAATCTTGATATGTTTCATACGAGCATGAAAAACAGGATTAGCCAAGAGATAAGTGGCCCCAATATTGTCACACCATAGAATTGGGGAGCTATGTAAATGATGGCCAAACTCTTGAAACAAAGACTCAAGCTAGATTAGTTCAGCTAATGTATCAACTAAGGCTTTGTATTCAAACTCTGTCAAAGAGCGAGCAATTATCTTTTGTTTACAAAATGCCCAAAAAATGAGGTTGGGATCAAGAAAAATTACATAACTCCAATGGAGCACCGATCAATCCCGCTACCTGTCCAATTTGCATCGGATAAGGTTTGGAGAGAGTGAGAGGTCGACCAATTAATCTATAACCCATGATCAGCTATTGCTTTAAAGTACTGTAAGATTCGCTGGACCATAACCCAGTGATCAGCACTAGGAGACTGCATAAACTGACATACTTATTATTACAAAGAAAATGTCAAGGCGTGTCAAAGGGACATACTGAAGAGCTCAGCGATACTGTGTAGTTCGAACGGGGAGCATCTGAATTAGAAACCTGTGGTGTAGCCATTGGGGTCTGAACAGGTTTATAGTCAACCATGCCTGTCTTGGAAAGCAAATCTCTAATGTAGCGGGTTTGAGATAAAACAAATCGGTAGAGTGTTGAACAGCTATAATTCCTAAGAAAAATGGAGATCACCAAGATCCTTAGTGAAGAATTCCATAGCCAATTGACGAAGGAGTAGAAAGACTTGATTGGAGTCACTATTGGTTATCAAAATATCGTCAACATAGATGAGCATATAGATCATATGTGAGATCGTTCTCAAAATAAATAATGAAGGATCAGTCTTACTGGCAACAAACCCCAATCCAAGAAGAAACTGAGAGAGACGATGAAACTAGGCAAGGGGTGCTTGTTTAATCCATATAGAGATTTATGAATATGACAAACATAATCTGGATGGTCACGATCTTCAAAACCTGACGGTTGGGACATGTAGACTTTCTCTATCAAGTTGTCATGTAGAAATACATTGTAAATATCTAATTACTGGATAGACCAATCCTGAGAGATTGCAAGACTTAAAACAGCCCGAATTATGGTAGGCTTGATAACCGGACTGAATATCTCGTTATAGTTGAGGTCAAGTTATTGATGGAACCCCTTGGCCACTAAGTGTACTTTGTAGCACTCGAGAGAGCCATCAGTCTTTTGCTTGATTCTATACACCCATTTACACACAACCAAATTTTGTTGGTGAGATGAATATGGTACGAGAGACCACATACCGTTACAAACTAGAGCATTAAATTTCTCAGTCATTGCAGTATGCCACTTAGGGTATTTTGGTGCCTGTGTAAAACAAGCAGGTTTCTTGGTGAGGATAATGGTGGTGAGGGCGGATGGCTGGTTTGGACAGGATCGAAATACCATGGGATGGGTACGGGTGGGTTGAGTAGGTAGGTTAGAGGAGGGTATGTCTAGTTAGGAATCAGTTATTGAGGAAGGTGTTGGAAGGGAGGATGTTGCTGATAAAGGGTTGCAATAGAAGTTAGTCAATAATCTGGTTCGAACAGGCTCAGAGTCATTAATGCCAGAGGGAGGAGATACTATCGGTAAAGGAGAATGAAGAATTGGTGGAGGGACGAACGCTAGTGGTGGGTGGCCTTTGTAAGACTGGAGAGATGTAACGTCCAAGGGGGAGAAGGGGGAGATGGATGCGGTGAAAGATTCAATAAGGAGTGAGATTGAAAAGAAGATAGATTCATCAAAGCGAATATGCCTAGTAATATATATATGAATTATTGTTAAATCGAGACATCGATAGGCACTGTAAGAGGGACTGTAGTCGAAAAACATACATGGTTAAGATCGATACTCCATTTTATGGTGATTATAAGGACGAAGATAAGGATAGCATAGACATCTAAAAATTCATAGGAAAGTATAAGATAGTGATTTGTTGTAAACGAGTTCAAAAGGGGGATACATCACTAGTTACTTTGGATGGCATCCTATAATGAGAAAACAGCTTTTTTAAAGGCATAATGTCAGTACAATATGGGCACAGACCCATGAGCAAGAAGAGAGAGGCCGGTCTCCGTAATATGATAGTGATGGTATTTGACAGCCCTTTACTGCTCATGTGTAAGGAGCAGCTATACGATGGGTAATACCAATTTATCAATTTAAAAAAGAAGATTGGAGAATATCAATTGAAGAAGTTTGCTCAATCTTGGGTTAGAGTTATTCTATTGAGAAGGATTTTTCTGGAGATTTGTTTAATCTTTAATTTTTTTTTTGTATTAGAAGTGGTATTTTCGATATGGTGTCAGAAAAAAAAATTTTATACTCCAAACTATTATTATAGTGTTAGCCCCTTCTTACTGATTCGTGTGGGACGTAGACTTCGGTCGAACCACGAAAAATTCTAGCGTTCTTATGATTGGTGTGATTTCTATAAACTTTTGGTATTATTATTAGCATAGATTTTATTCTATCTATTTATTCTTTTAGAGTACTCGAATTCTAACAAATAGTTTTAGAGCCTAATTTTTGAATCCAGGGTACTGAAGAAAAGTTGAGACACTAACAGATGGAGAACCAATATTCAACGAATACTATCATCAAGCTGACATCAACCAATTACTTGATTTGGACGTCTCGCATAGAAGATCTTCTTTACTATAAAGATTTTTACGATCCAATCGAGGGAATTATTGCTCAGGCCGATAAGATGTTAGATAAAGAACGGGAGAAGCTGAATTGCAAAACTATTGAGCTCATCTAGTAGTAGATTGATCATAGCATCTTCCACTATGTTTCAATGAAGGTTAATACCCATAGCCTCTGGTTGAAACTGAAAAGCTTGTACAAGAGAAAGAGACGCAAAACAAGGTGTTCATAATTTGCAAACTAGTAAACATAAAATATAAGAAGGAGACTTCCATGGTAGAGCATCCAAGCAACTTTCAGAAAGTGGTGAACCAGCTCACCGTGATGAAGATGGCATTAGATGAGGAGCTTTAGGCCCTACTATTATTAAGTTCCTTGTCCGATAGTTGGAAGATTTTGATGGTGTCTCTAAGCAATTCTTCACCGGAGGGTTCGATAGCCTTAGTGATAGTTGGAAGACTTTGTTGTTTAGTCCACCGACAAGACCACCGGACATGAATAGTTCTTGTGATGTTTGCATGCTTAAATGTAACCTGCCAACAATAAAATCGAGCAGGGTCAAGGTTATTAGATCACTTCTTTGACAGTCTCACATATGGTAAGTTAATTGGACTTGCCTTGTTTCGAAGAATCTAGGATGAAACGTTGACTTGGGTCGCCTTTCCTCACTTGGGCCACTTGACGGACCTCAGCCCATCAGGGGCTCATCATGTCATGGTAATCAGAAAGGCCCCTCTTGTGGGTTAATGCTGGTAATAATTTTCGCCTTCACAGATATCTTGGCCAAAATCTCAGTTTATATAGATACCAGACACCTTTCGGTATGATACATGTGAAAATATTGATCTCATTGCCTCCGTCAGTGCAAACCGATAAAATCGGTAGATGAAATATATTCAAATCGGCCGATATTTTTCAACTTCTATACTTTCTTAAATAGATCTTCTGGATTGATAAATTTTGAAATTAATGCTTAATATAGTTCTTATAATAGGGCTATTACTCTGGGCTGCAAACCTGGTACTTGACCCGAACCTGACAAAACCCTGATCCAACCAATTGATGAATGAGTTTGGTACGAAAACAAAGTTAAATCCATTAACACTTTGGAGTTAAGCCCGGGTTTGAGATTATATCTGACTAACCTAAACCTGACCCAAACTTGCACAATTTTCCAATTTATTATATAGACACACACACACATGCATACATACCTATGTACATGCATATACACATGTATGTAATGTTAGTTTTATTTATAGATCATTCATTGAAAATTTAAAAAAAGTACATGTTAGAACAAGTTTGGGTGTTTATATTTGATTTAAGTTGCATGGATCTTTTAATTTTCTCCATTATTGTCATATAGTATTTAATTTTCATATCAATAATTGATGTTAATTTCATTGATAAACTTCTCAAATTACATTGATTAAGTCTTCAACATCAAATTAATACCCGATGGGTACCCATGATCCAACTTCTACTTGACCCGGACACTTGACACATTTTCATTTCCCAATGAAAACCTGACCTTCTCCTTTAGCGGATCAATGGTGCAAGTGCTGAAATTCTTAACTCTACAGTCTGAGAAGCCTGGCCGTTTGAGCATCAAGCTCCAAGACCATTGGCCTACACTAGAGGTTGGAGCAGGCCAAACATCACAAAGATGAAAATGACATTACTGATGCACGGAAATTATGCTGTGATAAAATTGAAGTAGTCCAACACACCTGTACTATCATAAGGCCCCAAACAACCTTATCACCCTTAGGATAGCTAAGAGGAGAACATAAGGTAACACTTGATTCACAAGGAACCAAAAGGGCTCAATATATATTTTGTGAAATTAGGTCAAATTGCAGTGTCAGGTGCAGTCTAATGCATAAAGTCTGAAAGATAATTTCATCAGCATCAATGTGGATTGAATTTCAAGCTCAACACCACTTGAATTACCTCAAGAAGCTCGATAAGGAATACGCATAGAATACCAAAGCAGTGTTAGTGTGGATTGGAGCAGAAATCAAACAACAAGATTTCTGCTATCAAATAATTAGATGGTTGGACCAGCCTCCTCCAATCCATTCTTATGGCAGGAAAAGCACTGCAGATCCAAATTAAGTCCCAAAAATCCCTGAAGCCATTCTAGATCATGTCCAAGTCAATCTGATGATATCAATTAGTTCTTTCATGCTGTCAAATAAATTTGCACAGCAATAAATAAATCATTGGATTTATTTTGCTTCTAGAAGCACTCCATGATTTACTTGTTCTATTGCTCTTAAAAAGTGCCCTGATATTTAAGGAAGTCGGCAAAAAAGGACGTAATATGGATGAAGATCAAAGAAGATTAATATGAAGAAAGAAAAGTCCTAAAGATCAGATAAAAGGGAGAGATGAAGAGATTAATAATCCACAAATCAGAAAAAAGGATGTAGATGGAGATGAGATGAGATTAATCTAGAAAAAAAAAGAGCCAAATTAGATAAAAAGAATATAGATGGAGATCGATAAGAAAGATTAATAATCTATAACTTCAAAAAAAGAGGAGGTAAATGGAGATGAGAGAAAATTAATCGGAGATATGAATGGAGATGAGATGAGATTAATTTGAAGAAAGAAAAGTCCTAATAGACAAAGAAGTGAGAATAAAAGACGTATGAGAGGTATTGAGAGCGTAACACATAATTTTTCTTTAAAAATTAACTTCCTATAAACGCGATATTTATCTTGTGGTACTACATCTATGGAAAGAGGAAGGAGGTCACTTTTATATAAATCACATTTTGAGAGATGTTAATGCGATCTAGAATTACTTTTGAGTTATAGCTAAATACTCAAAATTCTATTTTTAAATTCGAAATCACTTTTAACAAGTATAAATACACCTAAACATGCACATAATGACTCTGATGTCTTCAGTTGTGCCTCGCTACTCATTGTTAGATGATGTCAACTTATTTAAGCTTAGTTTGATCCAAGGGGATTTTCAAATTTGATGTGAACTATTTTAGCCACTATGGATAGGATGGACAAAATTGAGGAGCGAGGTCAATCACATCAGAAAGTCAAGTCACAAATCAAACTTAAGGAGGCCATAGCTTTATCATATAATGCCCAATTGAGATGATCTCTTTTAAAAATTAGATAAATTTTCAAAATCTATGATATGATGCCCTACCCTTTAAGAGGCGATACCCCTGTGGTCAAATATTGAGAATTGTGTCCTATAGCCAATCGTTTGACGATTGTGCTAATTATAAATGAATGTGAATTGATCAATAATAAAAGTTATTTGATTATTTTTATCACAAGATTACATCTTCTAACGAACTCCTATACTGTGATGAAGTCCTTAGGATTACTTTGATTGATAAAGGAGGATTTATTGCGTAGTTCTTAAACTGGTTCGCGACCAAACGATACGCTATTACTAGGACGATAGCAATATCAAGTGTAAATCATTGTGCGCCATATGCATTGGTTGTTCTGGTAACCAAATAGTATGGAGATACTGGTATGGTATGCAGGTGAGATGTTGGAGTATATCGTCACTAAATATGACCAATTGTGGAGCACTCTACTGTCAAGAGTAGCTCGCAAAGGTATGGGTATAAGTGTTCCTCCGACCTGAGATCATCACGGTTACTTACAAGCAATTTATTGTACTTTGGTATTGTTA
>KE504835.1:280717-320725 GCA_000441515.1 Elaeis oleifera
CATACATAATATATATATACATACATACATACATACACACACACATATATATATACATACATACATACATATACATATATATATATATACACACACACATACATATATGATCTTGGTGCGATGGTAAAGTTGCTCTATTATGATTTGGATACCATAGGTTCAAACAAAATATGACCTCCCATATAAGGGTAAGATTGTTTACATCTGATCATTATTTCTAGATCTTAAAGTGACAAAAGCTCATGCATTGGGATAGCTTGTTTTAATTTGGACATGCAAATAAATATTTAAAACTTGTATTAAACAAGTAAAGATCATGGTAGGATTACTTTTGAAATTTAATACATAATTTGCTCATCTACTTACAATGACTGAACTCATAATGGAAATATATAGAGCTTGGATTCCAGAGTGACTTTTGAGTATTTAAGTTCATTTATAAAGAATTTCTAGAGCTTTTCATGGTTGAATTTCAAAAAGGTAAAGTCAGGAAACTTCCATGAATCTCCTTTTTTTTAATTAGTTCATTGACTCTTTGCTTACAAAACTAGATTTAATGTCATTCGCTAATATATAGATAAGTAGTATTTACAGAATTAACACATACCAATTAACCCTGCTAGCACAATAATTTTGGAATTTACTATATATTTAAATATAAAGTACTCCTTAAACATAAATCAAGGATAGTATGCAGGATTCAAACTACCGTACATCGCCGGAGCTCTATATGTAATATAATATTGACTATCCTTACCTTTTGCAGGTTTGCACCTCTGGTTTAAATTTCTGTACATGGTAAGGTAATAACCTTTGTACGAAATCTAAATATTCCCATACTAGAGCCTCGATTATTCTTGCGTATTCCATTTTACGAGAATAATCAACACTTGAAAAAGTCTCCTTATCAACTTTTTAGCAAGTTCTATATGTAATTGTATGCTTGCTTTCATTTATGTGGATAGGGAAGTCACATAAAGCAACATATTTCTCTTGCCAAAAAAAAAAGCAACATATTTCAGCATATGCAATGCCTCCAAGTCAGATAATTACTGTAATTCAACGAGACCTGTACTCTCACCTCTTCTAGTGAAAGGATTTCAATGAAGAAAAAAAAAAGAAAGCCAATTTTCATATCATTCTTTGCTGGATAAAAGAGATCATGCTTAGTCTCTTGTCACATCTAACCGTAGCTGACTATATATTCTGTTCATAATTATGAATTGCTGACCATAATTAAGCATATTGGCTAATATCTGGTCAATGTTAGCGTACCATTTCTCTCACTTGCACAAACCAATAGATGTTTTACTGAAGGGTCCATGTTCTCTCCTATTCGAGGTACTCGAGATGTTTGGCTTAAAAAGCAACACCAAAACCAGAAAGGTACCATCCTACCCATCTAATCGCAGTTATTCTATATATGCAGTATCCAATCACTAGTCGTTCCACAATATACGTAAATCTGCATGCCTTGTCCGGTCACTAGCTGTTTCACACTAAATGCCGCTATATTTGTTGAAATATCTCCTTAAAATTAAATAAAACTTGGTTTTTCCGCAACATACATCACAGTTCAACAGCTTTGTTATTAATTTATAAAGGATCAAAATATCAATTTTATCCTCGATGGTTTATGAAAAAAATCACAAGTTGAACACCAAAAATGATCTGAAGACTAAGCATTTTCTTGTGCAATTCAAAGACAGTGGTTAATTCAGCTGAACTGGTCAATTGAAGCTCAAATTTAAACAACTCACTCTGTGGAACTCACTTTGGCCGCTTCTCACACTTAAATTGCAACCAAACTGCCAAACTAATTAGCTCGTTACTTAGTAGTCAAATAGCCATTTATGCATGCAGGACTCTTACGCTTCTCTGCCTGTACTTCCTCGCACAAGAGGCATTAAACCTTGTACAGGACCTGCCCAAGGGCATGGCAAGGGGGCCATTATTATGGTCCCCATTGGTAGCTTCCATTTTTCCTAGGTAGAACAACTGAAATTTTTTGACGTGTCAAAGTCCAAGACAATGTCTTGACTCGGCGACTTAGTGACCCCAAAAAGCCCCACGCTCTGCCCCACAAATGGCTAGAGAGAAAGAATCAAGAAACTCCTCGGGCAGCTCCCTCACATGGATTAGTTTAGGTGGTGGAGCTCTCGAGCCAAGGAGAGCTGGGCTTAGTTAATGGCAGGCCATGGGAGACACGGAAACAGCCCCACGTTCTCCTCATATCTTTCTTCTTTATTGCCCACCCCACCAAAGACCCCTACCCTTGACAAAATGTTGTGTTGCTCGCCAAAGTTATTAATATATCCCCCATGCTCTCCTGTGATCCTTCATAAATACCCCTTCAACTCACTTGCCTCATCCCTTCTACATTCTTCTTTCTTCTTCTCCACCATCAAACCTTATACTTCATCCAAGATTCCTTTGGCTTCCTTGTTATCTATACTCGCTGTGTCATGGTTAGCCTTCTTCTCTCTTTAATTAGGCTCAATTCTAGTTGATGCTTGCAGTCGAGTTGTAATGATCAATGCTTCCAATTCTTCCATGTTGTTTAGGCAATTCGGAAGCCAGCATGGTTGGAGGCTCTCGACACGCAAAGGTTCTTCGTGGGTTGTTCGGTCCATGAGGGTGCGAGAAAGAATGAGAAGAACATTTGCTGCTTGGATTGTTGCACTGCCATCTGCCCCCACTGCCTGCCCTCGCACCGCTGCCACAGGCTCGTGCAGGTCCGGCGCTACGTCTACCATGATGTTCTTCGGTTGCAAGACCTTGAGAAGCTCATCGACTGCTCCAATGTTCAGGTTGGGATGCTTAAACTTTAGAAAATATGACAAATTAAGTCATGATATAACTGATAGATGATAATTTGCTGATTTGCTTCTTCTTCTTCTTCCTTTTTTCTATCTCCTGGCTTCTAGTCTTATACAATTAATAGCTCTAAAGTGATCTTCATTAAGAAGAGACCGCAAAGCAGGCAATGCAAGGGCTCAGGAAACTTCTGCAGCTCTTGTGATAGGATCCTCCAAGAACCTTATATACATTGCTCCCTTGAGTGTAAGGTAAGCAACGTTGCGGAATTGTGTAAAATATCATAAAAAAAGTTCTCTCTCTTGCATGTTTCCAACTCTTTTAGACAAATATATATTATATAGGTTTATTAACATACATACATGATATTAATCAGTTTTCATATTCTATATATACCTCTTGTGAGACATGCAAGCAAATCCGTCTGAACGTGTTGAAATGGCTACTTTGTAGGTGGATTATATATTGAGACAGAAGAAGGATCTTTCATCATGCTTGAGGAAATGTGAGTCACTGCAATTGAGTCCAGACTTCATCATACCCCATGATGTCCAATTTGGAGAATATGAGACTAATGAGACGACACACTCAACTGTGTTAGAAGGATATGAGCCCATGGGTTCATCAGACTCGGAGAATGTGAGCATGCTATGCACCAACTTCGTTCGGAAGAGGCGGACTGGACTCAATCTTTCTCAAGGTCGGCTAGTAGAGTGTCTGATGAGGACATGGCTGGAAACATGAACAGGAGGAAAGGGATTCCACAGAGATCACCTCTATGTTAGAACAAAGTCGATCACTAGTTTCCACTGTTATGATCCCTACCTAAATTTGGTTGTCACTATATTTTTACTTGGTAGGGTAGTTTGTGTTAATGGCATCACGTGATTCCCAATTCCAAGCTTCAATGTACATTTCCCAAAGGGTCTTTAAATAATCCTTCTACTTGTTCATGAATTGGAGTTTTTGTTATAATTCATGCTTTCCATAGACTTCTCCAGTGCTTTTGCACTTGAAGACCATCCGGCCGCACGTTCACAAGTGGCATCCACAGTTGGAATAAATATGGAAAACGGCTCAATGCAATGCTGATGCCAAAGTTTTGTAAAAGATTGAAGCTGAGTCATTGTGAATGAATAATAATGATGCTCTTTAATTTCCTCTATTGTGTGATGGTCATGTCTTTGATCTGGCCTTGAATGCGAGCTCTTATGATTTAAAAGCTAGGTGTGGAAATTCCACAAGTTTATTCCTTCTTGTTCCACAATGTACTTTGACCAAAGTCATAACCTCCCGTTATGCATGGTTGTTGAGGGAGTTTTAAATCCTCATGCAACTCAAGGAGCATTATAATGAAGAAATTAGGAGCAAGAGCATTGCAAATCAAAAAAGAACAAGGGCATTACTCATCCACGATAGTTTAAGTGTACCATTAGCCAGTTTCATCTAATTATATTGGCCTTAGATACATTCAATGAATATACATGGATATATACCTTTATTTGAACAAACTAGAATGATGGAATTCCTCGTTTATAAGCGAACCATGCAAGTAGTATGTCTTTAGCAGCTAAGTATTACTGCATCTAGTTGCTTAACAAAATTAGCAGGAGAGATATAATAAACTACTGTTTTCATTGAGTTAGTCTTTTTGAGGGAAATTTTCCTTGATTTGTTAACCTAATCATTGGGAGAAGAAAAATCTCGAAGAAAACAAGCTGACATCACTGCAAGTCTAACGTGCCAGCTATATAAGCACACATATATATGTTTGTGTGTATGTATCTATGGCAACACTTCTGTACAAGACCTCCTAAAAATTTAACACTCCAATGAAATTTGAATCGACAATTTCCTTCAATGAAAAGTTTTGTAGATGTTCATAACTCGTCTTCATGGAAAGTCCCCTTCAAAGTTAATGAGATCAGGTTGGATTGTAGGCAAACTTAAGTTTCTGAACTCCCAAAATATTGTAGCAAGTTGGAACACTTCCAAATGAAGAGCCTACTGACAAAAGACCATAGCATGTGGTTTTAGTACTTCATGTGTCTGGCTTACTATTACTTTACATGAAAAGAGAAGTATGAATAAATAATTCTAACAACAAGAAAGAGTTGGCTCTGCTGCAACTAATATCTTGAAGTTTTACCATTCTTATTTCAAATTAAACTAATACAAATTTGTGAGCAAGGTATGGCCTTGTTATCTCGAGATCAGAATGGGAAATAATTTGTTACTTTTAAAACTATGGGAGCAGTGAGAAATGGGCTCAATTTGTCTTGCGCCTTGTGACCATATGATTCGCAGCAGCATCACAAACAGCTGGAAAGCTCGGGAGGAGCACTCGTGCGCGTCGGTACGTCCTCTAATTTATTATATGTAATCCTGGGTTATTAAAACCTTTATATCTTTGTCACCCACCCATGATGAAGATTTAAAAAACTCTATATATAATCTAAAAGGGAAAAGGTCTCTCTAACTTTGACTGCAATCCAAAATCTCTGAATAACGGAACAAACCACCGTCATAACGGTAATGACCCCTTTGGCCTTTGTGTTAGGGCCTATAGATTAATTATTGTCTTTTACTACTTGTTTCCTCGTAAGTCGTAACAGTCTCGGGTCTTATTTTAGTGATTCGTATTATGATTTTCTTCTTTCATTCGGCACCTTGTTTTGTCCGTGGACTAAAACCCTAACCGGAGAACTAGACCTCCAAGTATGCGATACAGCTAGCCTAATAAACAGATGCACTCTGGATACACCGTACAGGTGTTTATTACATAAGAGCTGACGCAAAGGTGTATTTAGTTTCATGTTGGTTACATACTGTATAAATTTTAGATATTTATATAAATTAAAAATTTAAATGACACCTTCTTATAAGATTTTTCTAGGTGAGGTTCTGAATATTATTACAAATAGTATCAGCTCGCGTATGGCCTTGTGTAGCATAGAGGATATTACAGTATGGATAATTTTATGTTAACTACGAATCAATTATGATGTTTATAAATAGATGTGGTTAGATTTGGATCTTTAATCTACTAAGAATGGTAAGACTAAAATAGGAGTATATGACAGATAAGTAAATCTTAGATACGTACTCATAGACCAACAAATCTAAATAATAAGGCTGGTTGGGTGATGTACTGAGTTGTTATACATTATATAGGTATAAGAATTGATGTTAAAGGAAAGAAGGACAGGGCCTTAATTGATATAGCTAATTATCTCCATCAATTTAGAAGGCTATGCCAGTGATTTGTCAAACAATTAAGGTTCTTGAGGATGTCGATAAACAACCTTGAATGATTCCTATGAACAATTTCTCATAAAATGGTTCTCTTGAGCTGGTAATTTGGGGACACTTAAAGAAGTTTTCCACAACCATATTGTAAGGACTTGGTTCTTGGACTATCTAGAATATTTTTTCCCTCATGATTTTTAAAGCAGACCAAAGAAAAGAAAAAGAAACTTTCTTGACCTCACGTGCCTAGCACGTGAGGTGGAAGAGGAGGATTGCTGATGGGAGTCCACCAACTCTTTCGAGTCCGACAAAAGAAATTTTAGGATTCATCAGATTCTAGCGATACCCTAGATTTTTCATATAAAAAAATTGCCACATCTTCCCCTGAGGCATTGTCCCTCATCCTCGATGAAATCGCTGACGAGATCCATGGGATCTCCTTAGCTTTCTGTCAAATATTATGATGAGCCACCGCCGTTCTCATCAAAAAGAAGACCAAGTACTTGCCGGAGATAAGGTATGGCCGTTGAATCCTCTCCCTTCTCTTTCTTTTGGGTTTTATGGGCATTATCGCCTGTGGGTAGTGGTCGGATTTCATGAATAGAACTTCTTTTGTTCTTGACTTCTTTAATCCTTCCACCGAGTTGGCCGTTGTCAACAAACATGGCCACACTCGGACTACTACAGGTTGGAGCCACCACCATCGGCATCAAGAGGTCGTCACTTGCCAAGGCCGCTGCCGCAGAGTAGCTGACCAAGAAATCTCCTCCCTTCCCTATTTCTACACAAAGAAGAAGAAGAAAATGGGAAAGGAGGAGAGAGAGAGGAATCTTTCTTCTCTTTCTCTCCTTTGCACTCTCTCTCTCTGTTATACTTTCTCTCTCCATTGGTTCTCTCTAGATGCCCTCAAGACTAGTGGATGGTCTAGATAACTAGGCAAACCCAGATCATGATTGATCCTAGGAGGGGGTCCTAGAATGTGATGTATGATCCGAGGTTCCAGACTAATATCGTGCAACTACTTATCTAAATTTCTATAATTTTCACTAGGAACTTCGAATGTTTATAATTGTTTTGATAATATGGACTGGCTCTATAGGTGAGCAATTGCCAAGGCAAGATGGTGTTAAGTCGAATACTTTGCCATCGAATTCGTAAATTGAGGAGTGGGACCGATGTTCATGATGTTTGAGTCAATTATCGATAGAAGTAAACATTCTCTAATGCAACTATTGACATAATTATAGAAATTTATTTATAACTATATATCCATATATGATCGTGTATTTTATTTATATACCGGCTCATATATTATATGTTGATGAATTGATATTGCACGATTCATGAATAATTAGTGCTTAATAATAGATATCATATTGAGCAAGAAAAATATGTCTTAACATAATAGGTTATGGGCGGCATATAAATTTGTTGGTCATGCAAAAATATGATAAGTATGCAGGGTCAACCTCGAGTTGGGGTGTGACATTGTTTTGACCTACCATAGATTGGAGCATAAATGTGACTAATATAATACAAAATAATTAGATTATGATTTTAATAATATGGATGGGCACTGATGGTGTTTGCAGTGATTGGCTATCTAAGAAATATAGTGTATATGCTGGGTCAGTCTTGGGATACAGCTTTGTGTTTGACCTACTACATATTGGAATATGGGTATAATTAGTGCACTGTTGGAAAGACAATATAAATTTGCATAACCATAAGAGTGAAAATAAAGGAGCATGTGGACTAGTTGGCCATATATCAAACGTGGCATATCAGTTGCAGACAAAAATATAATTTATGGTTACTGGCCATAGATGGAAGCATGGTGTATGTTTGGTTTGTTAGGACTGGAGCATGATTGTACTAGTCCCACATAGAAGAAAGGATTGTGAGCTTTACAGCCCAATAAAATTTCTACACACTAACATTAATATAATAATAATAAATGAGATACTAACAATAGTTGTTACTCATATAAATCACCTACCAAAAGATACCACGATTCATAAAACATGTATCACAAATATATCTTTTTTTGTATAGTGAATCATATCATACAATTATCTCAAACCAATATATATCGGATTCGATTATATTAAGTTGCTTGACTTTGGAGTACCACGACCACGTTTCTAGCCTATAGTAAGGCAACAAAAATGATAAGTCTTATAGACTATCACAACCACCCATGATAGGATAAGTGGCTAGTCTTATGGACCATCACAACTACAATTCAAATCCATGGCGGGCACCAAAAAAGTAGCTAGTCCAAAAGACCACAAGTGCTTAAATCTGAACTACTATAACTACGTTTTAAGTTCGTGATGGGGCACTAATAAAGTAGCTAGTCTGAAGGATCGCACGTACTCAACCTTAAACTTCTATGACCATGTTTCAAGCTCATGATAAGGCACCAATAAAATAATAAGTCCAGAAGACCGTAAGTGCTCAACTCTGAACTACCATAGACATGTTTCAAGCATATGATAAGGCATCAATAAAGCGACTAGTCTAGCGCACCGCAACGTCACATACAGTCACACAACTCAAATACAAGCTTGTTAAATATTGTAATTCAAAATTACATTCTTTTGCAAAATTTGATGCATATGATTATCAAAATTCATCCAAGTCAGGATCAATGATATGTCATACATAACATCATACGAAATCATACATATCCTTAACAAATAAGTATATAGCATATAACTATTAAAAATCATATAAATAAATCACCGATGTATAAAATAATTTTATATAAATAGATGAACAATGTCCAAAAATTCTTACTTCTATTGATGACAAACTCTGGAACATGGTTTACCAATCCATGACTAGCATGTCTAATTAACGATGTAATTCCAACACATCTTTGATCCACCATCAATATAAAAAAAATAATTACCATTAAATTCTTATTTTTTTAAAGCTCTAATATCTGAATTGCTTTAATTCCAAATTCTCGACCGTATCTAATATACGATTAATTAATAATAAAGATTTAGAGATTTATCTTGATTTAGAGATCAGAGCACAAATCCTCTTGTCCAACATCTTCTCATCAAATCAATCACATCTCTACACAAAAATTAATGCTTATCATGGAATAAGATTGATACGAGGAGGATGAGACTAGTTGGATAGTAGCATCTAGCGACCCAAATCAATCAAAACAGCATAGTCAAATTCTTCAGATCAATAAATAAATGGTTCAATCAAGGGAAAGGTAATAAGTCATGGATTGCCAATGGTAGATCTATGGATAACCAACAAAAACTAAGATATGGATCGACAAGATGGTATCACCTATAATTTCGATCCAAAACCCTTCACCAAGGTTAACCCGAGGTTCGTAAATTAAGAATCTCGGACCCTCAATTGGATCCAGTATACGTTGTAGAGAGAGTAAAGAGAAAAGAAGGAAGAGGAAAGAGAGCAAGAGAGAGAAGAGAGAGAAGGAGGAAGAGAGAGAGTTGACCCTCTTTCTGCTCTAAAATAGGGAACATGCCATTTTTCTTCTCCAATGGTGGCGATAGAAGACCTTGGGCTAGCCACCTATGATGGCTCCCGACAATGGTGAGGCTATGACTATGTCAACGACCATAGCTGGTAGTAGTCGGTGACAATAAATAAGGAAAAAGGGGGCTAAAATAGGGCAACTTAATTCAAATGGATTCTGATGACTCGTCAGCCCCAAATGAGGTAGAACAACCACCATAAAATCAGGAAAAGACATGAGAAGATGCTTTAGGTTCCTTATCAAAGTCCAATGAGGCTGAAGGCATG
This sequence comes from Elaeis oleifera, assembly GCA_000441515.1. NCBI lineage: Eukaryota > Viridiplantae > Streptophyta > Magnoliopsida > Arecales > Arecaceae > Elaeis > Elaeis oleifera. The sequence goes on from KE504835.1 coordinate 290,582, forward strand.
ATTCCGACGATGAATCCATGGTGGCTCTCCAAAATACTTAGACGAAAATCCAAAGAAATATCATAAATTTCATCGACAATTGATCAAGGATTGGGAAGTGATGCACAGGGAAGGATTTGGAGGCCTTTTATAGATCGATTCTTAGGACTTTCATCAGAATCTAATGAGCCCTAGGACTTGGAGTCCTTGTCACAAGCTCAGAGGAAGAACAGAGTCCAACTAGGACTCTCATTCTTTTTTTGGCTTTTATAAGATCCATGCAAAAGTCGGATCCTTATATTATTTTTTCCTTAAAATAATTTTATCCTCAAAATTAGCATACCGAATTTTTCAAACATTGAAATATATAACCTTTATATTGTTCTTGAGCTTTCAAATTATCTATATCACTATAAGAAATCTGACTATTAGCGATGGCTAAATGCCATCGCTAACAGTCGATCTGCCATCACTAATACTATTAGCGATAGCACCCTATCGTCAATTGATGGTCGAAACAATCCTAATCGCTAATTACCACTATTAGCGATGGATTTTTCAGCCGCCGCTAATAATAACTATTATCGATGGCATCTATAATGACTAAATTTTATCGCTATTTATTTTTTATTTTAATTAATTTAATTTTTTAAAAAAATTAGCAATGGTAATTTTATCGCTAATACTGTTGCTAATAAATATTAGCGACGGCTAAAGCCATCGCTAATACTATCGGTAATAGTTAATTTATTTTTAAAAAAATTTATAATAATATTTTTTAAAATCTATTTTAATTAATCAAAATCAATTATGGTTCCTAATACTTGTTATAATTAAAATTCAAAGATAATATAACAATCACAAATAAAAACTAATTATATTATATTAAACATATAAATTATATAATTTTACAAGCACTATAAAAAAATAATATATCAAAATAAAGAAAATCAGGTCTGATCCTCCTTGTCGTCCTCCTCCTTGTCCTCTTGCTCCTCTCCAGTAGTTGGTAGATGAGAGCCGGATATCCCAGCATCCTGAAATAAAAATAAAATAAAATATTATTAATAAGTTTCGATATGGAGGCGTATCTTTCGATACAGAGGTATATCTTTCGATATACTCCTCTGATTCTCAAATAGATTATTCCTACATATTTCATTCGATGATACAAAGCTATAGCAACCTCGGTCTATCAATTAGATAGTAAGATTCAATTTTTAACCCCTAGATCTCCTTCCTCAATTAAAGCCTAAATATATGAAGCTTCTAAATATAAAAATTTAAATAAGTAAAAGGTTTACTAATAGAATTATTTGATATGATGGTTGGGACAATGAGCCCAACTAATTATGCAGCTGTGGATCCTAGAGAATCTCCACGATCGTATCACGGATGGCATCCCGAAAGCTCTATCGCTGGGTCGAAAGCTTTATCACTTGCTCGAAAGCCTTTGCACGACCTCCTCCACATGCGCATCACTCCAAGTCTGGATCGTCCAGATTTATGAGGACGTCGAAGAGTATCGAGCTGTTGGAGGGTCAAAATTATGGCCGAATCTTATGACTCGGCTTCTACTCACCCCTTCAGTGACCCTGAGCCATCTCTCAAGGTCAAGGAGGGCTGAGTGGATGGATTATTGCCATGCCGCGCAACGACATGCTCCACGTAATCCATCTATATAGTTTAGAAATATATTAGTTCTAATATACATATTAGATCCTGTAACAACTTAATAAATATAGTTTGAAATTCTTATCGCGAACTGCTGCGATCTAGAATCTAAGTAATCACCAATTCTCCTAGACTAGTGTGTGGCCTCCCACAACCGCAACTAGCCTAATGAATGACCCAGCTGCCATGTCTACAATCAATAAATAATAAAATTAAATTAATTAAAACATATATATAAGAGCTTTTACAATTCCAATGAAGAGCTTTGGTATAAATTTTTTTTCAGTTTGTCGACCACAACATGTGCGCCGACGGAGCCCTCCATATGCCTGATCAAATCTTGCTAGATGGTCCGATTTTGTTGGGCCCTTTGCCATCCACTGGAGTACTCCTCGTTGCTCCACTGATCGTAGAGGGCCTCCCATACGTTCGCTCGCATCCAGTAATCTCTATAGGATCTCCAGTCTAATGATGATTGAAACTAGAATGCTCAATGGCAGATTACCTAAGGCTATAGAGGCCATCTCGAAGCCTCCATGTGGCCACCTCATTGAAGGTCTGACGGCCAGCCTTCTTATCCTATGGAGTATCAAATTGGTAGTACTCCTGCAAGATAGAATCAAAGTATGTATTAATAAGTAGAATACAAATATACCATAATTTAAAATTAAATATTTCTGACTTATCCGAAATATTTTTCAGACTGCATCATGAGCTTTAGATGGCCAGCTAGAGAACTCATTCACCAACCCTGGCATCAAGCATCGAATAATGTTGGTAACCACATGAGATACTCCAGTCTCTCTAAACATGCTACAAAATTGATTTTAAAAATAAATGTTAACTCTAGAATGGCTAAATTCTAAACCTATTAATTGAAGTTGTAGTACTTATGAGTTGCTCTGAATGTGGATGAGCTGTCTATCCTTCGATCGAGTCGGAGGTACTGCGAGCCAGGCAGGTCCTTGACCATGGCTCTATGTCTGGGAGCCAGTCGCTACTGCATGTGACTGTGAGGTTACTAGTGACCCTCTGTCGTCCGAACCTGAATGCAAAACATCTAATATAAAAAATGTTATATTAGTTAGAAAAGAACAAAATAACATAAACAAGAATATCTAAAGTATTACATTTTACTATCTAGTGTGACAGGTGCAGAACCATGCAAGCAGGCCACATGATCGCTCTCTCCTCAAGAGCTCTGTCCTCGACTGGCATGGCTCCAACTTCTGAAAAATATGATGTATAATCTCTGAAAATAAAAATAAATAGATTCACCAAATTAATTATATGATTATGAATGATAATGTAAGATTTAAAATGATGTAAGATAAATAATTAAATAATTTTAGGATTATATACTTAGTACTACTCATCGGCCTCTTCAGATATCTGGTACCCTTCGGATTCTTCTTTCAATTCTTCCTCATCTTCTACTTCTTCCTCTTCTTCCCTTCTTGGATAGAATTATCTTTTAAAACAAAATTAGTTGGATCTACCTCCTCATGTTGGCCATCATATACAAGAATTTCTGGAGCGTCCAACTTGGCATCTATTGAAGATCGATGAAACCTTAATATTTCATCATCTTGAAAGCATTCTAGTAATTGGGGCTCTTTTTCTTCTTCGAGTGCGTAATGAATGGCTCGAGACTTAATTCGATATACAGCCCACCAATCTTTTCTTCCTCTCTCCCTTGATGGAAAAGGAGTATAATATATTGGAGCAGCTTATATAACTAGCACAAATAGCTCGTTGACATATGCTTTTGATCCATGTTAATTTGAATAAGCCCATGTCGTGGATCAACCTTCATACCATTGTTGTTATCGAACCATTGGCATTTAAATAGAATGACACTATTACCTCCAATGTATATCATCTTGATCACTTCTTCGAGGATTCCATAGTAGCCACTCTCCACCTCTTCTCACTAGCTGTCCTTTATGCATACACCACTGTTCATTGTGCTTTTATGATTTTCATATTAGTGGGTGTAAAATTTAAACCATTTACATTACAAGCATTATAATATATCACGTATTTTGTTGACCCATAACCTAATGATCTCAGCTTCTTTGGTATGGATTCGTCCCCTTGCATGACCTACATATTATAAAAGAATAAATTAGAAATAATTAAAACATATAAAATGATAATGGATGCTTACCAATTGATGAAATCAACATGCAAAGTTTTGTGAGCATAGTGTGGACATTTCTTCATCACTTATCCTCGGGTTGTTTCGTCTCAGCATCTCATCATATTGCCTAAACATGTATAAGATAAGTATACTAAAATAAGTGATTAAAGAGTTGGGATTGTAGTAGACACTTACAGGACATATGGATCGACCTCCTCACAGTTTAGCAAAACATATATCTCTGTCTGTCGAAGTTCAAAATCGAAGAAACTCGACGAATCTCGTGCCCAAATTCACGAGTGGGATAGGCAAATATTGAGATCTCCCACTTTGATCTCTCACCACCACCATCATCATTTCGGTCCACTTGAGTCAGCTTTGTCTGCACACTAGGATTAAAGTAGTGTTGGTTGAAATTTAAATTCTTTATTATATAAGCCTCCACAATAGAACCTTCAACTCGGATCTAATTTTCACTTTTTCTTGAGACAGTGCATGTATCTTTAAATGGGTATATCCACCTGTACTGCACTGGCCCCCCACCAGATGAATCATGAGGTACTCCATAGAGTTGAAGGAGCTAGGAGGGATATCTTCTCTAATTTGCATTGCTAGCCTCAAGACTGGAGATGTGGTCAATGGATAGTTCGATAGCACAAATATCTTTGAAGAAAGGCTAAGCTCATCAAAGAACTCTATATGGAGTTAGGAAGGAGATCACGCCAAGCCAATGAGAATAATCGTTGCATGAAGATATGGCAGCCATAGCTCTTTAGTCCATAGAACCTGCAATCTTTGATATTGACGCAAAGAGCTAGATTGCATAACCATCTGACAATTTAATACTTTTACACCATTCACAAATATCCTTCAACTGCTCTCTTATTAAGGTATAAGATGCTTTCGGCTTTAAAATTTTTAGGTAACACCTCAACCATCTCTAATAGAGGATGCTTGCATATGTTCTTTATATCTGCTCGAGTCTTGGATTGTCCTTCATCTTGCTCTTGACATCCATAATAGTATAAAAATATTATCGAATATATTATTTTCAATATACACGACGTCAAAGTTATGACGAATTAAATTGATGGACCAATACGATAATTTCTAGAAGATGCTTTGCTTCACCCAGTTATGAGTTCTATCGAACCTTCGAGGCATCTACTTGTCAAATAGCATGCCAAACTGGACTTCGTCTAGCTGGGATACTCTCTAAAACACTTTCATACTACTGAGGCATGGGGTGCATGATCTTTTCTATCTTATTCCTCTTGAAAGTATCCTACTGCTTTCGAAAGAATGATGCTTGGAGAGGAATTGACGATGATAATCGATCCAGCAGGGCTTACGACTATGCTTAAGCTGAAATGATTTTGTATTTTTTATGCAATAAGGATATACTAGCTTCCCATGAGTGCTCCATCCCGACAACATCTCATAAGCAAAAAAATCACTAATAGTCCACATCAATACAGTATTCATTACAAAATTCTGCTTCTTCGATACATCAAATGTACATATACTATTGGACCATAAGAATTTTAGCTCATTAACGAGAGACCTTAGATATACATCAATGCTCCTACCAGGATATCGTGGTCCAAGAATAACTAATGTAAGAAAGATGTTATATTTTTCATGCACATCCCAAATGAAAGATTGTACGGAGTGATAAAGACTGGCCAACATGAATAAGGGCCGCTGCATGACTGAACGGTGTAAAGCCATCCGTAGATAGATCCAGTCAGACATTACATGAATCCTAAGCAAATAAAGGGTGGTAAGCATCAAATTCTTTCATGTCTCATTGTCCAATGGATGACTCATCATATCAGAGTGCTTGCAAATTTTTTTTTATGCCATCTCATCTACCCAGCAGTACTGTTAGACAAATAGAGCCCCTGAAGTCTAGGAGTGAGAAAAAGATATCGAAGAACCTGGTATGGTATATCCTTTACTTCCTACCCTCTTGCCTCAGCTTAAATCAATTTTCACTGCATATGTCATATGAACTCTTCAGTTGGTCTTCCTTATAGAAAAGTATGTAATCATTATAGCATGCATCTATTTCTCATATCCCATACCCTATCCTTCCACCATTTTTTTTGAAGTATAGAAGCTCCCAACAAGCTTCTTATCCTTCGATAGTATTTTTTTTATTATTGCTACCATCCTATCATAACAATTGGCCATCATATTAAACTTAACCTTTAAGTTCAACAATTCTGACATAGCTAATAATACAGTGGGTGTTTCACATCCTGACTATAGTGGTTCATCAATATTTTTCAGCATTTGATAGAAATCGCTGCTGCCAGCTTCTGGATCATCCTCCACATCTCAGTTAAATTTTGGACCAGTCGGATCCATAATCATATCTACCATTCTATTTGTGTCCCTATCCTGCTCACTTCTAACCTTTACAACTTTCTCCTACGTCTCCCTATGTAGGTACCAATACTTGTAGTTGGACATAAATCTACTCTTATATAAATGAACAGTAATTATATCCCTATCAAATATTTTTCTACTACCACATCTGTTACAAGGGCATCGAGCTCGTCCTTGATGTAAGAGTCCTACATTCCCAAAAGCAAAATCGTAGAAGTACTCTACACCCTCTCTATATTCAGCAGAAATCATCCCATCGACTACTTAATGATCCATCCAACTATGATCTATGGCACACTATCTAAAAATTCTGTATATACATAAATATAAGATAATTACTAATTAATTATTTATTATTCAAAATGACTTACATAGTAAATACATCCTATCATCAACTAATAGGTATAGAAGGTCCTATTCCATTCAGAAATATATTAATTCTATAGGTTAATTACAATAATCAAACGATACGCAATAAGGATTGAAAAAAATTTTGACAGTATTTTTTTCTCAATTCTCCACATACTGCTGAAGATGTGTGGGGAGAACTAAAGAAATACTATCCAAAATTTTTTCGAACCCTCAGCATATTATTTGATTACTGTAATAATGTATAGAATTATTTATATTTTTTAAACTATCCATACTGGATAATCAATTGATCAATATATATAATTCTTCTATTTATATAAAAATATATAAATATATGAATATAATAGAATATGTACATTAATCAAAAGATAGATCTATGATTTCATACAATATAATTTTTTTTTAAATTAACACCTAATTAATTATTTAAATTAACATCCAATTATGGGATGTCGTAGAATATAAACTCGGCCCTTGCGTGAGGATTGGCTGCCCTAGACACCGATTGGGATGCGAGGTCCGAGCGTGGAGGGTATGCCTCGGCCTCATGTTTGCAATATTGCCTGGCACCTTCCATTGGTCTGAGCGTGTAGGGCGCATGAGGGCTGGATGCCTTGGACACCAATTAGGACCTGAGGCCCAAGCGTGTAGGGCATGCCTCTGCTCTGTATTTGCAATATTGACCGGCACCTTCCCTCAGCCTGAATATGCAGGGTGCGTGGGGGCTAGATGTCTTAGATGCCAATTGCGACCCGAGGCCCAAGTGCATAGGGCACGCCCCGACCTCATATTTGCAATGCTACTCGGTATCTTCCCTTGATCCGAGCGCTCTGCATGCCGAGGTCCAAGTCCCATGCTTCTAATTAATTAATTAATTAAGCACCTAACTAATTAATTAAATAAATATTTAATTAATTAAATTTTAATATCTAATTATATTTAATTAATATAATTTAAATTAATTAATTAATTTTTAGTGATGATATTAGCCATCGCTAATACCGTCGCTAATATTCACAACAGAAAGTCGTTACCGCACAGGGATTGAGGGGCGAGGGGATGGCTTAGAGATGGGACACCGGCTTGGGGATGCAGTCGTGGAGACGAGAATACAGGGATGGGGCCACGAGAAGGCTCCGCTGGTCGGGCCGTATGGTCGGGTTGGTGGGGCAGAAGCCGGCGAGGTCGGGCTGCGAGGATGGGGCCGTGGGAAGGCGGCTTGGGTCGAGGCCACATGGTCAAGCCAGCGGGCAGGAGCCGGTGAGGTCGGGTTCGTGGGAAGGTGGCATTGCTCGAGGTCGCATGGTCGGGCCGACAGGGCAGGAGCCGATGAGGTCAGGGCCGCGGGTTGGGGTGGCGGGGCAGGGGATACAGGATTGGGCCGACGAGGGAAATAGGGCCATGGGAAGGCGGCACAGGTCGAGGCCATAGGAAGGTAGCGCAGGTTGGGACCGCGTGGTTGGGTCGATGGGACAGGGGTCGGCGAGGTCGGGGCCACGAGCTGGGGGTGGTGGGGCAGGGGCCATGGGGTCGGGTCGGTGAGGTCGGGGCCAGCGGGGTCGGAAAGGTTGCAGGCATAGCTGAAGCATGGGCTCAAGGCCGCAAGACGTCAGAGTGCAGGGATGAGGGAACCGCCTGGAAATAGGCACCGGGGAGGGGGGAACATTGGGAAGGAGGCACCGATGAGGGGGGGAAAATCGTATGGACTCGGGGCTACGGGATGCCAGAGCACAGGAAAGGGGGAACCATCAGAAAGGAGACACTGAGGAGGGGGGAACCACTGGGAAGGAGGCATCGATGAGGGGGAAATCACGGGAAGGGGAGGGGATGAGGTGCAGGAGAGAAATTTTTTTTATCTTTCCATAGGTCGGGGGGGGGGTATTTTAGGTGGACTTTTAGTGATGGCGAAGCTGGCCATTACTAATATCGTCAGTGAAGGTATTAGCAACGAGAACCTTCCATCGCTAAAATTAATCACCGTTGTTAATACTTTATTAGAAAAAATATTTTTTATAATTTTAAATAATTTTTTTCAAAATTATTAGCGACGGCAAATGTTACTATTGCTAATGCCATCGGTAAAGTATTAGAGACGACAAATATCCATCACTAAAATTAACCACCGTCACTAATACTTTTATTAAAAAAATATTTTTTCATAATTTTTTAAATAATTTTTAAAATTATTAGCGGTGGTAAATTTTTTCATCGCTAATAGCTGTCGGTAATTAAATAATTTAATTATAATTATAATCAATTTTTTTAAAAAATTAAATTATTAGCAATGGCTTTTGCCGTTGCTAATAGTTCTTTTCCATTGTCAATAGTATTAGCAACGGCTAATTTTTAGGTTATTTTTCGATGGTTAAAGATTATTATTAGGAACAGCTTGATTTTTCATCACTAATACTGTCGTTAATACTTCAAATTCTTATGGTGTATCTCAAAGTGCTTACTCTACAAGTCCTAAACATAAATGATTATATGGTATTTCAAAACTAGATTCTTCTATCCACAAGATAATGAATTTCTTGATCTCTAAATCTTGACTTAAAATATCCTAATTTCTTGCCCATGAAATCATTTGCTCTTTATTAATTTCACATGAAAATCATAATCAACACAATCTACTCTTAATAAAAATAGAAGACTGCTGGAGCATTAGATGCTCACCATAATCTATGGCCTTCTTTATCCTTTTAACTTCCTACATGATGTAATAATTATACTTTTATCAGAGAAAAATCTAAAATCCATTCAAACAAATGGAGTAATAACATCAAGCTAAGAAAGGATATCTATACTCAAAATATTCTATATTCGAGCTCAACCAAGGATTATCAATCCATTGACCTTAAATTTAATATTTAAGATACTCAAATTTTTAGACCATTACCATAGAGGTGGCCAATGGGTTGTGCTAGGTCAGGCATGTCCCAAGCATGAGAAGACCCAGAACTAAATGAGCTATGCTTGGCACGGAACATGAATAAATGATCGAGCCAGACCCGGCCCGTTAAGCAAAACCCCCTCCAAGCACGGGCCAAGGCATGCACATATATGGGCCATGCTAGGCATGGCCCAGGCATGTTTAGGCACGTGCATGCTTGGGCCATGCTGAGCCCGTCAGGCCCATTTTTGATTTTTTTGTTTAATATTAATTTTTAAAAATAAGATTTTTATGTTAATATTATTTTTTATATTTAAAATTTGTTATTGATTAATTGAAATATTAAAGACTAAGTAGTAAGTGACATGAAACATATTGTGAGTTAAAAAAAACCAATAATTGAAAAGAAGAAGAAATAATGTTAGTTATTTAAGTTTCATAACTTATTATTGTTTTAATTGAAATATACACATAGAAAAGATTATGAAAAATACCTTAGAATTTTTATTGATAATTAAATTATTTGTTGTTCAAATTATAGAAATATAAAATTCAAAAAGAATAATTAAAAGAAATTCAAGCCCATCGTGCCGAGCTGGGCATCGTGCCTGGGCCCGGGCAACCTAACCCTAGGCCCAGCATGGAACAGGGGTATATATGCACTGTGCCTAGCACAGCCCGCTACTGTTCATTATGGGCCATGCCAAGCACGGCTTGTTTTTGGCCAGCATCGGGCCGCCCATGGGCAATCCGGCCTGTTGGCTACCTCTACATTACCAACAACAAAAGAACCAATCATTGAAGATAGTATTACAACATCAATGAGCCTAAGGATCAACAATCTTATCTTTCATTTATCAATGACAGTCTCTTTTATCAAAATCAAATCAAGTCTCCATTCATGGCACTTATTGAGTTAGAATTAGTATTTTTAACTAGTTTTAATATAAGTAAACCACCACACTTTTGTTGTACATGTTGATCTAAATCCACTGAATCCTCTAGGGCTATAGATGAATCCCATCAAGAATCCTATTTTATATTAGAATCTAAAAAATCTAACCTTTCAAATTTTTGATAGATTTATAGCAAACTTTTAGATTTCTTTGCCCCTCGAGCATATTGCATGAAGATTAAACTTTGGTACACTTTCATATTTGAAGCCCTTGCATAAGCTCCACTATTCATCTAAAATTCTATAAAAACTAATTGGAGTGGGTTAACCCTAAATTTACTAGATAATCAATTAAACAATTCCAAATCAACCTTTCTTTTAAAAATAAGATTAATTCCAAATCTCAACAAATTAGAAGACCTAAATCAACATCCCTATGAGTAGAATCAATTCAATTATTCTATATAGAACTTCCTTCACCACAACCCTTAGCATCAATAAATAAATCGACACATGAAATCTTGTCCCTTATATGTTAAAACTCATATAAATCTTTCAAAAATTTTCAACTTAAGTTGATAACTATAGCAAGATACCTTTGATCAGCTTAGAAATCTAAACTCTGATTTAAAATCTAACATACCCAATAATCTCCACAAATACAAGAAAATTAAGTAAGCTGATCCAAAGATGATAATTTTAAATAATCAAAGATTCTATCATGATATATATCTCATATCCTCTCAATAAAAATCTGAACCACTCAATAGAACCTAAATAATCTACCAGTAGGTGCAATCCCCATAGGATATTCCACACTCTAAACAACTTATTGCTAAACCCAAATTTACAAACAAACAAACAACCATAAACTAGGGGGCTATTATGATTTACACCTACATCAAATTTGAAATTCCATAATCATCTAAATAATAATTGAATAAGTACATACCATAACATACCAATATCGCAAACTATATTCCAAGGTCAACATCTCTTACTATTAAATTGACTCCACTTATGTTGATTAGGAAAGATAAATTATTTAACCTTTTGTACTCATCATATGCCAACTTATGCATAGATTTTATCACAATGCCTAATGAGCTTAAATCCTAGCTTTGAATCTATTTCTACTATATACTTCAAGTCTCTACTGATTTTAACCTAAGCTCTAATGCCACTCTATCACACCCTGACCCCAGCTCCTGGGTCGATCATGCGATGGTTGCACGCTCCATAGGAAAGTCCTAAAGAATATGCAAGACCCATAAAATTCATAACAATCTCAACATCCCATAAACATGATTGATCTCAATTCATAACAAATAATTTATATTAATAAATATCAAATCTTATACAATTTATAAGGCTCAATCATCCAACTGATATTACTGATGTTCTATCTAATCAATCCTTTCAAATCATAATCCCAATCTGAGCCTAATACATGCATCTTATATCTCTAAAAGAAAAAGAGAGAGTGGGTTATGAGCTTTACAATCCAGTAAGAATTTTTACATACAAAATAGTTCTTACTCATATAAATCACACGCCAAAAGATATCAAGATTCATAAAACATGCATCACAAATATATCTTTTTTTGTGCAATAAGTCATATCATATAATTATCTCGGATCCAACATATTAAGGTGCTCAGCTCTAGACTATCATGATCAAGTTTTCAGCCTGTGATAAAATAATAAAAATGGCTAGTCCTATGGACTACTACAACCACCCGTGATAGGATAAGTAGCTAGTTCTGTGGACTACTACAACCATATTTAAACCCGTGGCAGGCATCAAAAAGTAGTTGGTCCAAAAGACCATAGGTGCTCAACTTTAAACTATCACAGTCACATTCAAGCCCATGATAGGGTACTAATAAAAAAGTGATGAGTCCAAAGGACCACAAGTACTCGATCTTGAAATACTACGATCATATTTCAAGTTTAGGATAAGGCACCAATAAAATGAGTGGCCTAGAGGATCACAAATGCTTAATTCTGAGCTACCACGGCCATATGTCAAGCCCATGATAAAGTATCAATAAAATGGCTAGTCTAAAGTACCATAACTCTACATACAATCACACAACTTAATTACAAGCTTATCATGTATTGTAATTCAAAATTATATTTTTTGCAAAATTTGATACACATGATTACCAAAATCTATCTAAGTCAGGATCAGGATATATCATATATAACTTCAAACAAAATTATTCATATACTTAACAAATAAGTATATAGCATATAACTATCAAAAATCATATAAATCAAAATCATTGATGTACAAAATAATTTGTATATAAATAAGTGAATAATATCCAAAAATTTTATCCCTATTGAGAACAAACTCTGGAACAAGCTTTACCAATCCATGACTAGCATATCTAATTAATGATGTAATTCCAACACATCCTTGATCCACCATCAATATAAGAAAAATAATTATCATTAAATTTTATTTTTTAAAGCTCTAATATCTGAATTGCTTTTAATCTTAAATTCTCAATCATATCTAATACATGATTAATTAATAAGAAAGATTTAGAAATTTATCTTAATTTAGAGATCGGAGCACAAATCCTCTTGCCTAACATCTTCTCATCAAATTAATTGTATCTTCACACAAAAATTAATGCTTATCATAGGACAAGATTAACACAAGGAGGATGAGACTAGTTGGGTAGCAGCATCTAGCAACCCCAAATCAATCAGAACAGTATGGTCAAATTCTTCAAATCAATAACAGATGGTCTAATCCAGGCAAAGTAATAAGTCAGAGATTGCCGATAATGGGTCCATGGATAATAAAAAAAATTGGGATGTGGATCGACCAGATGGTATTGCCTATAATTTTGGTTCAAAACCCTTCACCAGGGCTTACCCGAGGTCCGCAAGTTAAGAATCTTGGACCCTCGATTGGGTCCAGTAGATCATGTAGAGAGGTAGAGAGAAATGATAGATTAAGAGTGAGAAGAGAGAGAAAGGAGGGAATAGAGAGAGCCAACCCTTTCTTTTCTCTTCTTCTTTAAAACAGGGGATACCCTCTCCATTTTCTTCTACCAACAGTCACAGCAGAAGACCCATGGCCAGCCACCTATGGTAGCTCTTGAAGGAAATAGAGGTAGTTTCATGTATGCAATTTTAAAATTTACAGCAAAATTAGGTTAGATTAAATAATTTAATCTAAACTACATGCAAGAGATCTGATCTAAATTATCATGTCAGGATCTATAACATGATTTAAGATGCAATTAAAATCTAAAAATAAATAAAATTTGTATCGATCACATCAATGCCTCAGATCAGATCTAACTATTAGATCTAATCCGATCTGATCTAAGGAGTTCAAAACACATTATCCTTGCATGGGTTGATGAACACTGTTGATGATCATGTAGATCAAAGGTCTTGCTCGATGCTGTGCAACCACACAGGATGTCCGATTTTTATGGATCATCCACACGAAGCCCTCGTCACGATTAGCCTTCTCGAAAGTGCTAGGTCATGCGAAGGCTATCTGATGGCGGATCTGATCTGATCTCTTTCTTCGATCAACACGTTCTGTTTCGATGTCGAAGATGGATTGAAGAAGGATGTAGGCAGTGGAAGAAGGATAGAGAAACGCATTTCTCTACTTTGGATTCCTCTCTCCCAATAACCCCAACACCAGGATCCAAAAATGCTCACCCAAGAGGAGACAATTCTCCTCTAATCTCACATGCCAACAAGTTGGCAACCCACCCCAGATCCTCACACCTTAATAGAGGTTCGGCCCCTCTTTCTCTCAGATTTCTCATGGTGAAAAGCATCAGCAATCAATGCACAAAACTAAGGATTTTTATGGATGCCGATCAAGAGAAGATTGGATAGGATGTGGACTCGTTTGAGTTCAAATTCAAAACCATTTTGAATTCAAACTCAACTGATCCGATCCACATCCAATCCCAATTCAAAGAAGGGCTGAACAAATATAAATGGTGTGGGAAAAATACCTGGAGCACAAAGAGGAGTCCTTCACAAGGTGGCTAGTTGGGGTGGATTAGGATAGGAATTAGGATTTCAAATTCAAACCTTTTGAATTTAATTAAACTAATCAAACCCTATCCACAGTGGGCGACAACATAAAAATTTGTTGGTGTTTTTCTCACCCACATACTAGTTTTGTGCATTGAGAATTGTCATGGAGAAAATAGATAGGCGCAAGGGAATTTTTGAATCAAACTTGAATTCGAAATTCAAATTGATTTCAAATTCAATTAAGTTTGATCCAATCAAACTTCATTTGATTAGAAGTGATTGAATACAATCTAACTTGATCCTAACTCAATTAAGAATTAATTGGATCCAAGTCATGATCAAATGAGGGCTTAATCTCCCTTAGCGATTAGGTCATCCTATAACTTAATCGGATTTGATCTAATTGAATCTAATTCAATTAAATTGATCCAAACTTTAATACTTAATTAAATTGAGCTAATTAGTAATCTAATTTTAATTAATCCTCTTAAATTTTACTAACTCTTAGCAAATAATTTTATTATAACTATTGTATAAGGTTAATCATCAATCGTATTGATGATTTTATCCTTGAACGATTCTCAATCATCAATCGCTATATGATCAGAAAAAAACTTCTAATACATGTGACCCCATAGGTTCGAACCTAAGTTGATAGTATAAAATAAATTCTATACCAATTAAATGATCATCTAGCAATGGTACCCAATATTCGAATAGGTCGAATGTATGCAAAGTAACATCCAAGAACCTATAGGTATATAGTTACCGTATAATTCATCCCTTTGATCCTAATGCTTAGGATGACTTAGAATTGAACTGTCAACTCATGATCAATACATTCTTATTGTGTCTCAACCTAATAAATCTTGTGACTCCTCACAAAGATTGTCCTAGCCAAAAATTGAAACACATTGAAGCATTATCTCCAACACTTTGGAGTGGTCAATCCCATCTTGACTCATACACTGACTTCACAAGTACTTGACTGTACTCAAAAATCTTCCATCACTGAATTAAAATTCAGATAGTCCGGCACCAAAGCACAGTGAGTTTCTTGCAAGTCACCGTAGGGATCTCAGATTGGAGGGATACTTATACCTATATCCCTTCAGAGCTACTTTTGACAGCAGAGTACTCCGGAGTTGGTCACATTCAGTGCAATATACTCCTACATTTCACCTGCATACCATACCAGTGTCTCCATACTTCTTGGTTAAGAGGACAACCAATCTATATGGCACACAATGATCTACATTTGATATAATTATCATCCTAATAATAAAATATCGTTTGGTCGTGAACAAATTTAAGAACTACATGATAAATTCTTTTTATCATTTAAAAGCAGTTCTAAGAACGTTCATCATAACACAGGAGTTATGAACAAGGCCAAATAACTTTATTATTGAATAATTCATGTACAATTACAATAAAAACTCAATCATCTACAAGTTAGATAATTGATTTTGAGATATATTTTTCAATAACTCTCACTTAGACTAAAATCAATCAGAACAGTATCGAATACCCATCTGTCACTTGTGATCTTCGAACTCCTTGATTTTGAGGGCTTTAGTAAATAAGTCGGCCAAGTTCTCCGTTTAGTCAATCTTCTGAAGCTCGATATCATCTCGATCTATAATCTCTTGGACAAGGTGATAGCGATACAGAATATGCTTCATATACTGATGGAACTTCGGTTCTTTCATCTGAGCAATGGCTCCAGTGCTGTCGTAGTAGAGCAGAACTAGACCATCAATGGAGGGTGCCACTCTGAGCTCGCTAATGAACTTTCGCAATCACATAGCTTTTTTTGCAGTATTCGATACCACAATATACTCCACCTCACATACTGAATCAGCTACAGTGTGCTACTTAAAACTCTTCCAGTAGATCACTCTATCATTACGAGTAAACACATATCCTGATATATTTTTACTATCGTCACGATCTGACTGAAAATTAGAATCAGTGTATCCTAAGATTCTCAAATCAGATTCTCCATAAATGAGTCACTGATTTTTAGTATTTCTCAAATACTTAAGGATGATTTTTCAACCTTTTAATAGTTCTCACCTAGATCAGACTGGTATCTACTCATTATTCCTAGTGAGTATGCCATATCTGGTCTCGTACATATCATGGCGTATATTATAGAATCCATTGCTAAAGTATATGAAATTTTACTCATATGCTCTCTTTTTTGAAGAGTTATCGGATAATCCTTCTTCAAGAGAAAAATTTCATGGCCTATCGAAAGATAGCCTTTCTTGAAATTCTCCATGTTGAACTATTTCAGCATGGTATCTATGTACATGTATTAGGATAATCCAAGCAATCTTTTAGATCTATCTCTATAGATTTTCATCCCCAGGATGTAGGATGCTTCTTCCAAGTTTTCATGGAGAATTGTGATGATAGCCACACTTTTATTTTCTATAATACAGGGATATCATTTTTGATTAAGAGAATATCATCCACATACAGAATAAGAAATACAACCACTGAACTGTTAGCCCACTTGTATATGCAGGGTTCTTCTTCATTCTTAACGAAGCCATACGTTCTGATCATCTTATCAAAATACTGTTCCAACTCCGAGATGCATGCTTCAATCCATAAATGAATTTTTGAATCTTGCATACCTTAGATTCATCTGTGGATGTGAATCCTTCAAGTTGTATCATATACACCTTTTCGTTCAGCTCTATATTTAGAAAAGTTATCTTCACATCTATTTACCAGATTTCATAGTCCAAGTATGCTGCTATCGCAAGCATGATCCGAATGGACTTAAGCATTGCCATAGAAAAAATATTTCATCATAATCAATACCATAACGTTGACAATACCCTTTGGCAACCAAACAGACTTTATAGGTCTCTATCTTTCCATCTGCATCTCTTTTCTTTGAAGATCCACTTACACCTTATAGATTTTATCCCTTTAGGTGAATCAACTAATATCCACACATCGTTGATCTTCATGGATTCTATTTCAGATTTCATAGTCTCAAGCTACTTCTCAGAGTCAGACCTCTACATTGCATCCATATAGATGATCGAATCCTTGTTGTTCTCATCGAGTTCAACAGGATCACCATCTCAGACCAAGAAACTATAGTATCTATCCAACTAATGCGGTACTCTATCGGATAGCCTCAAAGGTGCCTCTACATTGGACTTCGAATTTGATCTAATCAAATTTGATTTAGATTTAGTTGTTTGTGTCAGTTCTTCTATCTGTCAAACTTCATCCAGCTCGACTTTAGAGGCAAATTTCTTCACTAAATTTTTTTTTCTAAAAAGTATGCCTTATTGTTGACAAATACCTTTTATTCATCAGCAAGATAGAGGTAATATCTTCTCATTTTCTTGGGATATCCTACAAATAACACTTATCGGATCTAGGTCCGAGCTTGTCGGTCTGTAAATGTTTGACATAAGTTGGACATCCCCAGACCCTAAGGTGAGAGAATGTCGGCCTATGCCCTAACCATATCTCATATAGTGTTTCATTGATAGACTTGTTCGGAATATTATTGAGTATAAAATAGGCTGTCTCAAGTGCATATCCCCAAAAAGAGGTCGACAGACTCGCAAATCCCATTATAGATCGAATCATGTCTCACAGAGTTTGATTCTTTCTTTCAAACACCCTATTATGTTGTGGTGTCCTAGGAAGCGTCTATTGTGAGATAATCTTATTCTCTCCTAGATATGTCAGAACCTTACTGAAAAGATATTCTCTTCCTCGGTCTGATCGAAGAATTTTAATACTCTTTATAGTTTATTTTCTACTTCATTATGAAATTATTTGAATATTTTAAATGATTCAAACTTATGTCTCATAAGATAGACGTACCCATATCTAAATAGATAGTCAGTAAATATAATAAAATAGTAATACCCATCTCTGGTACTAGTATTCATAGGTCTGCATACATCACTATGTATTAGGCTTAGAATTTCACTGGCTCGTTCATCTTTTTCAGTAAAAGATGACTTAGTCATCTTCAGGAGAAGATAAGATTCAGAGGTCAGCAATGTTTCACAATCATTAATGTTGAGGATACCCTTCTGAGCCAATCTGTTTATCTTGTTCTTGTTAATATAATCGAGCCTATAATGCCAACGATAGGCATCCGTGACATTATCTAACTTAGGATATTTGTTTGAAGTGTATATTACACTAACAGGCTGTGACAGAATATAAATGCTATTTCTTAATTATCTTCGTATTATTGTAACACCATTCACAATGATATCATAATAATCATTCTTTATTAAGAAATATAACCATCTTTGATGAAAAGGCCAACAGAGATTACATTCATCAAAAAAGACAGACAATAGTGACAATCACTCAAAATGATACTATAAGAATTGGAAACAAGCTCGATAATTTCCAAAGCTAGGATTGAAACTTGACTTTCATCTCCAACATTCAAGAATCTCTCGCCGTTCTCAAATTTTCTACCAATCTGAAGTTCTTACAATGAATTATAAATGTGAATCAGACTTTTGGTATCCAATACCCAAATAGTAGTATCACATACAGAGAAATTATAAGGTGTTATCATATAAGCACCTTGACCAACAACCAATTGCTCATTTCTCTTTGGCCTGTTTGGATCAAGAAACTGAGGATAATTTCTCTTTCAATGATCAAGATTCTTATAAAAGAATACTCTCTCTGACTCAGATCAGCCTTAAACTTCTGCACCTTCTTCTTTTTCTCTCAAAGGACCGACAACCTGCTGAGAAAATTCATTCAATATTTGAAAATTTTTCTCAGGTTGTGAATCTACAAATTTACTAATAATTCATTGTTCATAGCCTCCCTCATTATACTCGACATTGTGGTTTGGTCACTGAGCCACTTTTGGTAAGTATCTCTGACTGCATCACATGCATTGGGTACAGGTTCTTCAGGTGCAGGCTTCATAAAGACAGAGAATCCTTTCATGCTCAAGAATAATTCTCAACTTCGATATGAGCTATTGAAGTTGGGTTCCATAAGCTTGTCATTGTTTAACAGTGAGTAGAGCGAAAAGGTACTAGCCATTTCTAAAAGAAAGAAAAATATAAGCCTACTAGTATATGAATTATTATCCTAAAGACTTGAACTTTAGTCTAAAGGTTCTCTCATTATTTTATATGAATTGGTAGCCTCTACTTTCAATTTGAGAAATTATCTTAATTTCTTAGTGGATACTAGAATCCACACAGACTGCGTACGGGCTCGAGTATAACTCGACCAACCCCTACGCATCTATGGGTAGGTTCTTAAAATTATTTCTTCAAATAATTTTAGTAATAATTTTACCTCAATTTTATTTCAATAGACTAGGACCTCCACTGAAAGTCCTGATTAGGTCCAACCATTAACATGACCCTACTTAGTGATTCTAACTAATGAATGATCAGGTCCGAGAATGGCTCAACCAATCCAACTATTTATCAGAAAGTACAATAGAATCATCATATAATAATAATAATTTTATCATTCAGAAAATATCAGGCATAAGGCACCTTCAATGTCAATCTGAAATAATGGACCATTACTATTCACCTTAATGGGAAGCTATGAACTTGTTCATTTTAAAGACCTAATAATTTAGAGTATTTGATTAACTATTTAAGAAAAGAGAAGAGATTGACTAGCTAATCATAATCCTCTCACTGACTTCACCAAGTTAGATCAAAGAAGACTAGAGACAAGCTGGTCGAATCGATAAGCCATAAATCCTCTCACTGACTTCACCAAGTCATGAAGAGAACTATAGACAAGTTGTTCTTAGGGCACCTAAATCAGTCATACTGATTTTCTAGCTAGCATGGGTCAACTCTAACACTTAACGATCTAATCAAAATATAATTTATCATGTTGGCCAGATAAGTGAGATCGGTGGGAGGGATATGCCATTAACTCGCCATAAACTCAATCTAGGTGAGTAGCTCCTAATTAATGACCACCGATCAAAACTACCAAACTTACCTTAGATACTAATTGGTTAATTAGTTTTGATTTGATCAACCTAATGACTCAGGCTCGACCACTAAGCCACAATCAAGGTCCATTTGATCTAATCAAAGATATAAATTTGACCAACTACAACTATGATATTGGATCTAAAAAATTCTAATTTAATCTAACACAATTTTTATTAGATTTAATCATTTTTTCTAAATAGTCCATATTATATTTAATTCTAATCTTAGGTCTAACTGAATTAAGAGGACCTGATTTGAGCTAACCCATATCCCCATATTTTATGTACTATCATTAGATCTTTAATTCACAATTCTAGATCTACTTGATTCAATCCTTAATTCTCAATTAAGTTTGAATTTAATATAGATTTAGGTTGGGTTTGAAATAATTTCAATCAAATTTTATGCATAATTTTTAGTTTTGAAACTAAGTCGGCTCACCCCTGGACTGAGGCAGCTCACTATAGTGGGTCGACTAAGTCTGCTACTAGTTGACTCAATGTAAGTGAATAGTAACTTGTTATAACCGTCTGCTACAATTGGGTCGGCTCAGTTAGAAACTGGACCGACTAACTAGGGGATTGAGTCGACTCAGTCTAAAACTGAGTCAGCTCAGTAGGTGTGTCAGTAACTATTGCAAAGTTTTAGATTTGAAAAGTTTTATATAAACTGAAATAAAATCAATCATAAATAAATTTTAGATCTAATCTAAATCTTTATGATTCTAGATTTATTTTTTATGATTAAAATAATTTTAATCATTAAGATTAGATGTTATTACTTTGCATACAACTTATATCATATACAACAAATCCTAGGATTTCAAATCTAGAATTTTATAGAAAATAAATTTTTCTTTCACATTCTTCTTCATGGTATTTAATCATATGGCACCCCTACATGCCATAAGAGCACCCCATCAAATAGAAGGAGAGGGCTTTTAAACCCTACTTTTCTTATAATTGGACAGGCCGGTGACCAACCCAATCAAAGTACTTGCTACTAAGATCATCTAATCTAATCATAAATAAGACTGATCAAAATTAGATCTGTACTTAAACATCATTTAGATCTAATCTAAATAACAAAATTTCAAATCTTAAGAGCATAAAAATCATGTTATGCAATCTATGGCTCTGATATCAATTGAAAAAATAGAGGTAGTTCGATGCATATAATTTAAATTTTATAGTGAAATCAAGTTAGATTAAATAATTTAATCTAAACTATATACAAGAGATCTGATCTAAACTACCATGCCAGGATCTATAACATAATTTAAGATATAATTAAAATCTAAAAATAAATAGAAACTTACATCGATCACATCAATGCCTAGATCAGATCTAACTATTAGATCTGATCTGATTTGATCTAATGAGTTCAAAACCCATTATCTTTGCATGGGTCGACGAACACCGCTGATGATCCCATGGATCAGAGACCTTGCTTGATGCTGTGCAGTTGCACAAGATATCCGACCTCCATGGATTGTCCACACGAAGCCCTTAGCATGATCAGCCTTTCAGGGAGTGCTAGCTCATGCGAAGACTATTTGATGGTGGATCTGATCGGATCTCTTTTTTCGAATAACCCAGATCCTTTTGATGCCGAAGATGGATTGAAAGAGGATGTAGGCAGTGGAAGAAGGATAGAGAAACACCTTTCTCTACTTTGGATTCCTCTCTCCCAATAACCCCAAAGCCAAGACCCAAAAATTCTCACCCAAAAGGAGACAATTCTCCTCTAATCTCACATGCCAACAAGTTGGCAATCGACCCCAGATCCTCACGTCCTAACAAAGGTTTAGACCCTCTCTCTCTTAGATTTCTCACGATGAAAAGCATAAGCAATCGACGTACAAACTAAAGGGTTTTATGGATGCCGATCAAGAGAATATTGGATAGGATGTGGACTCATTTGAGTTCAAATTCAAAACCATTTTGAATTTAAACTCAACTGATCCAATCCACATCTAATCCCAATTCAAAGAAGGGCTGAACAAATGTAAATGGTGTCAGAAAAATGCCAGGAGCACTTCCTTTTGTCGCACAAAGAGGAGTCCTTCACAAGGTGGCCGGTTGGGGTGGATTAGGATAGGAATTAGGGTTTCAAATTCAAACCTTTTGAATTTAAATTAAAACCAATCAAACCCTATCCAAGTGGGTGACAACATGAGAATTTGCTGATGTTTTCCTCACACACAAACTAGCTTTGTGCATTAAGAATTGGTGTGGAGAAAATAGGTAGGTGCAAGGGAGTTTTTGAATTGAAACTTGAATTCAAAATTCAAGTTGATTTCAAATTTAATTAAGTTTGATCCAATCAAATTCTATCTAATTAGAAGTGATTGAACCCAATCTAACTTGATCCTAACTCAATTAGAAATTAATTGGGTCCAAGTCCTGATTAAATCAGGGCTTAGTCTCCCTTAACAGTTAGGTCATCCTATAACATAATCAGATTTGATTTAATTGAATCCAATTCAATTAGACTTGATCCAAACTTTAATACCCTATCAAATTAAGCTAATCAGTAATTTAATTATTAATTAATCTTTTTAAATTTTATTAACTCTTAGTGAATAATTTTATTGCAACTATTGCACAAGGTTAATCATCAATCGTATTTATGATTTTACCTCAAACGATTCTCAATCGTCGATCAGCCATATGACAGGAGAGAAACTTCTAATGTGTGTGATCCCATAGATTCAAACCTAAGCCGATAGCACAGGCATAAATTTTTATACCAATCAAAATGACCATCTAGCAATGGTACCCGACGTCTGGATAGACCGAATATATGCAAAACAATATCTAAGAACCTATTGGTATATGGTTACCATATAATTCATCCCTTTAATCCTAATGCTTAGGATGACTTAGAGTTAAACTATCAACTCATGCTCAGTGCATCCTTATTGTGTCTCAACCTAATAAATCCTATGACTCCTCATAAGAATTGCCCTGATCAAGGTCTTACTAATTAAAACACATTGAAACATTATGTCCAACACCTTGTAGTGGTCAATCCCATCTTGACTCACACACCGACTTTAGGAGTACTTGGCTGTACCCAAAATTTTTCATTACTGAATTAGAAATTCTGATAATCCAAAATCAAAACACAATGAGTTGCTTGCAAGTCATCATGGTGATCTCGGATTGGAAGGACACTTATACCCATATCCCTTCAGAGCTACTCTTAATAGCAGAGTGCTCCGAAATTAGTCACATTCAGTGAAATATACTCCTATATTTCATCTGTATGCTATATCAGTGTCTCCACACTCCTTGATTAAGAGAACAACCAACCTATATGATACACAATGATCTACACTTGATATAATTATCGTTCTAATAATAATGTATTATTTGATCATAAATAGGTTTAAGAACTATACGATAAATTCTTCTTTATCATTTAAAAGTAGTTCTAAAGACATTCATCATAATACAGGAGTTCAAACATGGAAGATGCACAAAATTTATGATGAACAAAGCCAAATAAATTTTATTATTGAATAATTCATATACAATTATAATAAAACTTAATTATCTATAAGTTGACAATTGGTTTTGGGACACATTTTCTAATAACTCTCGATGGTGGCGAGGCTATGACTCCATTAACAACCATAACCGACGGTGGTTGGCAGCAATAAATAAGGAAAAAGGGGGCTGAAATAGGACAACGTAATTCAAAAGGATTCCAGTGACTCATTGACCCCAAATGAGGTAGAATGATTGCCATAAAATTAGGAAAAGAGATAAGAAGATGCCTTAGGTTCCTTACCAAAGTCCAATGAGGTTGAAGGCACGATTCCAATGATGAATCCATGGTGGCTCTCCAAAATACTAAATGAGAATCTAAGAAAATCTCATGGATTTCGCTGGCGATTAATCGAGGATTAAGAGGCGATGCATAGGGGATGGATTTGGAGGCCTTTTATAGACTAATTCCTAGGGCTTTCTTCAGAATCTGATGAGCCCTAGGAGTCCTTCATGTCACGGGCTCAGAGGAAGAAACAAAGTCCAATTGGAACCTTATTCTTTTTTTTTGGCTTTAAGATCCACATAAAAATTAGGTCCTTACAAAAAGTGGGGGGTTTATATGAAGGTGTTATCATATAGGACTTGAATTTTTTTTCTAAAAAGGTTATTTAGGAGCTTAAGGATAAGATAAGAATTGTATGCATTTAAAATTAAGCTTTGTGGTATATTAATTTCGAGATGAAATTATTTTAAGGGTGGAGAATGTAAGAATCTTATTCTAGGACTATCTAGAATATTCTTTATCCACATAACTTTTAAAGCAAACAAGAAAAGAAAATTTTTTAGACCTCACATGCTAGGCAAGTGAGGTGAAAGAGGACTCTCAATGGGAGTCCACCAACTCTCCTAAATCTAATGGAAGGAAAATTCTAGGGCTCATCGGATTTTGATGACACCCTAGGATTTTTCCTATAAAAAGATTGCCACATCTTCCCTTTAGGCATTGCCCTTGTTGTCAATCAAATCACCAGCAAAATCCATGGGATTTCCTTGGCTTTCCATCAAGCATTTCCAATGAGCCACCACCATTCTCATCAGGAAGGGGGACCAAGTACTTCATAGGAGATGAGATTTGGTCATTAAATGCTCTCGTTGCTCTTTTTTTGGGGTGGATGTTGTGGCCAGTGGGTAGTGACCGGATTTTGTGAATAGGACTTTCTCTATTCTTGTCTTCTTCTATCATTCTATCGAGCTGGCCGTCGATATGCCAAGGGGTCACCACTTGCTAAGGTTGCTGTGATAGAGTGGTCAGCCTAGAAATCTCCTCCCTTTCCCTGTTTCTACACAAAAAAGAAGAAGAAAATGAGAAAGGGGGCAAAGAGAGAGAGAGAACAAAATCTTTTCTTCTCTTTTCTCTCCTTTGCACTTTCACTCTCTTCTATAATTTCTCTCCATTGGTTCTCTCTCTGACATGTCTTTTGGACTAGTAGATGGTCTAGATATCTAGGCAAACCTAGATCATGGTTGACTGCAGGAAGGGGGTCACTGACTGCATTGTGTGATCAAAGGTCCCAAGCTAATATCATACTATCATTTTGGTGAGGTCACCGCCTTCATCAGAATAGATCATAGCCATTGCCTTCATCAGGGGAGCACTAATAGATCATAGTCGTCACCTTCATCATGACAGATCATGGCCATCACCTTCATCAAGAGAGCATCTATTTGTATTTGGTTAGATTGCTATGCACCTGGTTTGATCTTATGTATTTGGTTTGATCATCGACTAAATTGTTTTGAGTCATGAGTCATGTAAGTTGAGTGCGATGTATTTGAGTCTTGTGAGTTCGAGTCCAGTGAGTCCTGTATGGGCCAATCTACTTGACTAAGCTAAGCCTAGATTATTTGAAATTCAAGTAAGAAATTTGAATTTCAAATAATTAGGATATTAGTATGGGATTTGTCCAAAGTGCCACCCTTTCTTTTTTATCATGATTTCATGCATGCCAAAAAATGGCTGGGCATGATTTTCCTCCACTCCTTCCTTTTCTATTATGATTTCACGCATACAAGGAAAGAGTTGGATATGATTTCTTCTTTTATTGAGGGTGTCCTCCCTCTTTTTATTTCAATCGGTCACGTGGTTGTAGCAGCATATTTGGAATAAGAAAAAATCTTTCTCAACTTTTTGGTGCATCTCTCTCCCTTCTATCCGTTTCTTCCTTCTCTTTCTTCCTCCTCCTTTCTCTACCTCTTCTCTCCTATCCTCTATCTCCTAATCTGCTGTCTATATCTTCCCAATTAACAATAATCTACTCCTTACCACCCATAACCAGATTCACACCTTAACGCCCTCTCCTTAAAGGTTGAATAGAACTGGAGCAATCAGATTCTCTCTATGAGTTTGCAATCCAAATCTAAAGACAAGGTGATCTCCTTCGACATCGAATCCCTACGGTGCTCTTCAACTCCTACTGAATTGGTCTTCTCCTCCAGATCGTGCAAGATCTCATGCTAGGTGAGATTTTTCCTCGAGATAGTTTCACTATATCATTATTGGCTGCTCAAGAACCTACTTTGTTTGATCTACCTAGAAATTATTAGGACTAGAGCCCTGACCTAAATGGGATAGTTCTTTAACAACCTTTGGTCCAACCAGAATAAATCTCTGATGGTGCGTGCCGAGTTTTCTTTCTTGATTTACTTTTAATCCTAGTAAATAATTTCTGCATGATTTTTGTTCTCATTGTAGTTTCTATGCTACGTTTAGATTTTAATTGCTTTTGATAATTTTCTTACTGATCTGATTATTAGGATTGCATGCATCTTATATCTAGATTTTCCATTCTCATCTTGCATCAGTTTTGGTTCCGATCATGGTTTGGTTAGGGCTAGAGTTTTGCATTTAGGTAGTTTTTCTGCATTAAAACCTGCAGGAAGGTACCCGACGCAGTCCTCAGAGAAACTACGATTTCTATTTTCAGAGACTTCAGAAAATTGTTAAATTTTTTGTGTAGATTTTAGACTTGATTGGTAAGTAGGGTTTTAAATTTTATTAAAATCTAAAATCATTTGATTTCCAAAAATCCATCTGGAATACCTTACACATCCTGACTTCTACACCTGAAAATCTGTTCAGGAAATGTTTGCGCACCCCTGCAAGAAATTAAAATTTCTATATATATAAAATTCTGAAATTCATGAAATTTATTGATTTGGAAACTATATTTGATAATAAAGATTTTCACAAGTGGGATCTGAAAAATAGATCTAGGAATAGTGCCAGATTTATCTGTTATTGAAGGTCAGCGCGCAGAATTCTGTGACCTGTCCTGTTTTCGTGCAACCTAAGGAAAATAGAGTTTCCCACCTATTGAAAGATCTAAAAATTTAGAGATTTGATTTTATGGAATCCTTACTCAATAAGGAATCCTATCTTGATTTGAAATCTGTGAGAGCTATCCTCTGAGAGCCCTGTAGCAGAAACTCCATCAGAGGGCCCTGCGATCCAAAACAGAATTTCTGAAATCTAAAATTTCCTGCATTAAAAAAAAAAAAATTCCCTTGCGTAAAGATTGATTAGATTGTCAATTTCATTTTGTGTTTGTTTGAAGTTCATAATTTTAGTAACTTAGTTTCATTTTCCCATTTGATAACTTGGTTGGTACTGTTTATTTCATTTTGAAATCAATGTATGTATTTGTTTGCATATGTAACCTACCTTAAGGAAACTCCCATCATAAGATAAGGAAGGATTTCAAAACCTTCCTAGGCCCAAAAATCACTAACCTCATATGCATTGACCCATGCCTAAGCTAAAATCGATTAGACATTAAAAGAATAGGGTCAAAACAAGTCAAGTTCAATTGTTACAATGAGTCTTAGTGCGAGTTTGATCTACAATTGACTCCATAAGCTGGTTTCTAAGGCAAGAGGTATAAGGAAATGCCTAAGCAAATTGTAGTTCTCTAATTAGGTCCTCGTGAGAGTGAGGGGAGCCTTCCACATATTCTACCTCTTATTTGGCCAGCCCTAGGATTCGACTATTAGTCTACTTGTACTTCCATCGATTCATAATAATTTGAGCTTTTAGGTCTAGAAATTTTTAGAGTCGATTGTACTACATGTCTACTAGGTCTGGAGGTAGATATCACCCAGAAACCTAGAGTCAAGTTATGGAATAGATTTTGATTTTATCGCAGTCTTTAAAGATATTACTGAGAGGCTAAATGCCATAGGTGGTTCGATCCAAAATTTGAATGCGAGAGTAGGGATCCTAGAAGAAGAAAGATGAATGGCATGGAAGAACATGTTAAGAATGTCCCTCTCCTAGATGACTACCCTAGAGGGCAATGTGACCATCCTGATTTTGATAAAGGTCGCAATCAAGCAGTCTGATCCCATCATGATCATGATGACCAGGATGAGAGAATACTTCAGAGCATTAAGATCGAAGCCCCAAGCTTTATAGACCATCTAGATCCCAACGAGTACCTTGACTGGGAGGCAGACATGAATTATTATTTTGAATGGTATGATTGTCTAAAGAGAGAAAATCGGATTCGTCAAAATGAGACTTCTGAGTCAAGCCAAATTATATTGGCATAATGTGGAGAGATTAGCCATGCATAGGAGATAGAAGTCCATAAGTATCTGGGACAAAATGAAAGATAAATTTCATAAAAATATCTTCCTACCTCCTATCAGCAGCATCTCCTGGACCAATGGCAAAAGTTGACCTAAGGTAGCAAGTCTGTTACTAAGTATATCATCAAATTTGATGAATATCTTATGCGATGTGGTGTTTGTGAAGACTCATTTGTCATCTTGTCATGATTTAGGGCTGGTTTAAGGGATGACATACAGAGAGAACTGTTCATGCACAAGATCTATAACTTAGAACAAGCTTATCAATTAGCACTGGATTATGAGAGATTTCAAAGGTTGCCAATCACCCAACAACTTGAGTCACATAAGCCTAGTATTCTTGGCCCTAGACCTAGCTTTAATTAGACCCCTAAACCCGACTATAATCAGATTCCAACCAATCATTCCCCACCTGTTGGTTCTCCACAGAGAAAGGATGATAAAGACAAAGGAGCCTTTGTAGAGAATCCGAGAAGAGGCAGTTCAAGAATTTGATGCTTCAAGTACAATAGGTTAGGTCATATTTCTAGTCAGTGCCCATCTCGAGCTCTACACATCGGAGAGCCCGAAGAACAGAACCACAAAAACTTTTTAAAAGTTGAAGAAGTGTACATAGCAGGGACTGAGTTAGCTGAAGCTTATGAGGAACCCAGTACTATTGGACCTGAAGAGAGAATGGGTGTAGTAAGATGTATTTTGGTCCAACCAAAAGAAAGTGAAGATTGGCATAGGACTACTATTTTCCACACCTTCATAGATCAGAAAATAAAGTGTTTAAGATCATCATTGATAGTGATAGCTGCATCAATGCTATTTCAAATGATGTGGTGTCAAAACTTGGCCTGACGCCCATTGATCACCCGAACCCATACAAGGTCACCTGGATAGATGTATCATCCATCCCAGTTAGGCACCGTTGCCTGGTCCCCATAAAATTTCAATCTTATCAAAACAATATGTGATGTGATGTTATGCCCATAATGTTGGGAATAGTGTCCCAAAGCCAATCGTCAGTCTGTTGACGGTTGTGCTCTTTGTTGTATTAGTACATGAATTATGAATAAATAAAATTATTTTGATATTTTTCATCACAAATTGTTTCATCTTCTAATGAACTCCTGTGTTGTGGTGAAGTCTTTAGGACTATTTAGACTCGACAAAGAAGATTTATCATTTAGTCCTTAAACTTGTCGCGATCAAATGATACGTTGTTATCAAGGATGACAACGTTTATCAAGCATAGGTTGTTGTGTGCCGTATGGGTTGGTTATCCTCTTAACCAAAGAGTGTGGAGACACTGGTATGGCATACAGGTGAGATGTAAGGGTACATCTGCACTGAACGTGACCGACTCCGGAGCTATTTCTGCTGTCAAGATTTGCTTCAATGGAATATGGGTATAAATATCCCTCCGATCTGAGACCGCCACGATGACTTACAAGCAACTCACTGCACTTAGGCACTGGACTACCTGAATTTCTAATTCAGTGACGGAAGGCTGCTGGGTATAGTCAAGTACTTGACTTGTCGGTGCGTGTGTCAAGATGGGATTGACCACTCCAGTTCAGGAGCTGTATACAGTCATATTTTAATTAGCAAAATCTTGGCCAGGGTAGTCCTAGTGA
>KE504835.1:364883-374924 GCA_000441515.1 Elaeis oleifera
TTTTTATTTTTTACTTTTTGAATTGTTATCAAATGCTACTTTTTGATTTTTATTTTTAAAAATTACAAAATAAGAAAAGTATTTTTTTAGGGGCTAATCAAATGCACCCTTAGCAATTGAATAGAGAAAATAATAGTAAAAAAATTGGAATGGGAATGATAGAAAATAGTGAATTGATGACGTAATAATGGAAGAAGAGGGACTATTTATAGGGGACTACTTAAGGAGGCCAGTTGGCTTGTAGATCGGGCCATGCCTGGCCCGTGAGTCCTACCAGTCCAGGCTCTTATAGGCCGAGCCAAGCTTAGGCCACGAATCGCAAACCCCAACTCAATCCAGCCCCTTTGTATGTGCCGTGCCCCATTACTGTAGCAAGTGGGCTGTGCCAATTTATGCTAGACCGGGCTATGTTACGGGCAGCCCGGTCCGGTGCCCATGTCCACTTGTTAGTTGATTTTCTTATTTAATATAAATTGCTTGATGCTGAATCACATGCTTTTAAGCTCCAAGAACTAAGAATTTAAGGGATATACTCGTCTAGTTTTTTTGGAATAAATTGCATGGAGACTTTCTTGCACACATAGTAAGTTTCACCACAGCATAACACCTCTACAGACAATATGAAATTTATGATCCTAGTGATTTTATGTATCAAATTCTCTATTTAATTTGTATATTTTTACATACTATTTGAAAATTTGTTCGAGAAGTTTTTGAATAGATAGACGAAAATTTAAGAATGTTTAAAACATCGAAACAATTTATTTTTTGTAAGAACAGTTTGAAGAGTAAGAGTTGTCAGTGTTACCTCAAGCCCCATTATCATAGCTATTTCCATAGATGCTACGTATGCATACTTTCATATTTGGATTTTGTAAATCGGTAAGGTTGAAATCTATGCCTAAGGAAGATAATTTAGTTAAGTTTAGCTTAGATTTATTTGTGAAAAACTTGGTTAAATGCACAATAAATGGACCATCATCTCTATATCAAACTTCTAAAGCAAAGTTGTCTAAGCAACTGATCGATCCAAAAAGGACTTAACATGATTTATTATCAGTAAGTAGCTAAAATCTCATTCAGAGAACTTCATTTAAGGTGCTACAAATGATTTTGGTTTAATAAATTTCCTACAAGAACTGCCTATAAGAATGTATAAACAATTATTAAAGACCATGATACGGACCTCAGAAAATTTTGGTTTACATAGTCCATAATAGTTAGTGGTATCCGGACATAGTTTCAAGTGTGAAAAACTGTAGCTTATGAAATTTGTAGGTTATTAAAGGATTTTGAAGACATCTAGAGAATTAGGCATTCATTTAAGGATTTTGGTAGAACTTTTCTTTCAGAAAAAGCCATATAGAGACCGTGGACCATTGCGACCAATTTGCAATCTTTATGTATAAACCGTAGCTTGTGGACCTCATGTCCTCTTTGAGTGCTTGCGTAGGTATCTTGTGAACACTCATTTAGTTGGCTCTTGAAAATTCTTAATATAGGGCAACAGAAAGTTTTAAATAACAAAATTTCCATGCTAAGCAACATTCATCACATTATCGATGGAATTCTCTATTCTATAATTGTAGGATCGTTCATTTATAGGCTTCTTGAATGAGATGATTTCTCGTTTTCTGCTCCAACATGATTCCCTCAATTTTGGTCATCAAGAGATTTATCTATGGAACTTCTTAATTGGGCATCTAAACAGGCCCTTAATCAAATAAGTATTCAATTAACTAGAGACTGCATAAAGTTGCAATCTTACATGGAATTTACAATATAAGAACCCATGAATAATTAAAGGCACATTAGGGACTTTGGCACTTATTGCTAGTTATCTATCATTTAAAGCCATCTATAAAATTGGTGATTTAAATAATGCTGCATCACTTTGGGAATTTGAGATACGACCCACCCATTACACACAAAAACACAATCTATGTATTTCTACAAATAATTGGAAGTCTTTCTATGGAAATTGGAACTTTGGAATCCATATTTTATTAAAGATTTATTCCAAATTTGGGCATAATTTTACTTCAATAGCTTGCAATGTGTATAAACTTGTACTTTATAAATCTTCAATTAATAAATGATCATTAAGGGACTTTAAGATAATTTTTGCTTTAATAAGAGAAATCGAAAAAAATTGCAGTCTCTATGTAGAACTTGTTTCCTGCAAACCCATAAGCAATAAGGGCTAATTTACAGATCTTAAGATAATTTTGCTGCAACATATCTAGACTACCACATAGTAGAGATTGGAGACTGCATATCAATTGCAATCTTCTTTTTTCTTTTTTTTGATAAGATGGTTACTTCATACATCATAATATGAATACAACTCAAAGTATCAGAAAAAAGAATGTCTCGAAAGGACAAAGGCAAACAAGAAACATCTATCCAAGTTCCACCAGAATGGTGAGCAACAAACGAAGCTACCCAGTCCATCGCACTGTTCACCTCGTAAGTGTGGCAAATCATGAAGAAAGTGTTAAAAATTAGATAGGATGCATGCATAATTTAAATCTTTTAAGAGCAACGAAAATAAATCGGATTAAATCCTTTAACCCACATGCATTAGATCTCATTTAATCCTACCCAAGTCCAAGAATAAAGACATACATATAATCTGAAAATAAAATAAAGATGAGATCGAATTGAATATCTTTGCATGGGTTGTAATACACCGCTATCGATGATTTTAAATTCGAAGGTCTTTGAGCCGCACACGTGTCCGATCTCTACAGGTATCCATTGAAATCAACTTTGAATCCTTCTTCTCATTGTAGATCCTTCTTTTCAAGTAAGATCTTAGCCTCTTTGAACCTTGATCAACAGTTGATCGTGACTGCAATCTCAACCCTTGAACTGCAGTCTTTTTCTCCTCGTTCCTTATTATAGAAGAGACTCTTCTCAACTCAGGTATGTGGATGATGGACGCCCAACTTTTGGGCGTTGAAAAGAGAATAGGGAGAGAGGGTGAAGCATGAAGAGGAGAGAGAGATCACAAAAATTCAATAATGAATTAATTCTAAAACCCTAGGAGACCATCTTTTATATAGAGACCTTATCTTGATTCCAAAGCAAGATCTAATCAATCTAAAAAGATTAGTCCTTATCTCATAAGGATTTTTATCTTTTTAATCTGATTATTTTTATTAAAATTAGACTTAATTGGTATGATCTTCACCTCTTTTGGCAAGTAGATGAGGTGCCCTAATCAAAATAGGCATACTAAGTGGGCACCCCTAATCAAGAAAGGCAGATAGTTGGGGCGCCAATCCTTGGCACCCCTTCTAAGATTTTTCATGCAAGAGAGAGGGTGTGGCCCCTCTCTCTGTCTCCTTCCGTGCCAAGGCAAGAAGAGGGGGCAGGCCCCTCTCACTTCCTCATACCATTCCAAGGTTGGCGCCCCTTGGACTTTTCAAAAGAGATGCATGGTGCCATTTCTTCTTTTCTATAATTTCATATACAATACCAGGAAATAAATGAGAAGATAATAAAAAGATAATTTAGCTAGCTCATTGACTTAATCCAATCCTCTTGGGTTTATAATTAGGTGCCCAGCTAAACCCAAATAGATTTAGGTTAGGTTCAATGCAATGGACTTGATCCAATCGAAATTCTGAGAAGAATTAGGTTTAACTATGTACTAACATAGTTCTCTTAAATCCAATAGAATTTTAAAAAATCCTAACCCAATTAGAACTTCACAAGTTTAATTTATTAATTCAAGATTAAACCCTTAATGTATGACCCTATAGATTCCATTCTAGCTAGTAGTGAGATATAATGTGATCTCCATCACGATATCATCAAAACTCTTTTTGATGAGTTAGAATAATTTCAACTCTACCCTTTGAGGGTTATCGATCATCAAGACGATGTCCGGTGAGTCTTACAATCCACCAGTGATACCTAGCAGTATATAGTGACAATCCAGTAAATAAAAGTGTGAACCTCTAGGTGCAGTTATCGTATGATTCAGTCCTTCTATTGTGAGTTCCGACTTGATGGAGATTATGGAGAACTTATCATCAGTCATATGCTAGATTGGCTCAACTCAAGTTCATTTGTAAATCTCGTAGAAATTTTTTCTAGTATTCACACTTGTTTTGGTCAAAGACTTTCTGAACTCAGTCTCGTAAATCGCATAGGACTTCTTCTTTTCTATAAAGGTCGATAGATTCTATCTAGGTGCATCCTACTCCAAACAATAAATCTGAACCTACTGTAGCCAATATACACAGCAAGAATTTGAATGGCTAGGAACCAAGAGAACATGCAGTCAAACTCAATAGTCTCGCTATGAATAGTCAATGACACCGCAGGTCAAAGGATCACTCACACCACTGCAGCATCGAGATAACCATTGATGAGTGAGTAGACATCTAAATAGTTTCTTATGTTAGTCACGCTCAGTGTAAGTTATTCTCTAACAACCATCCGCACTCTCACCCCAGTGTCCCTACAGTGCAAACCCGAGACTCATCTACCCACAAAAAAGTAACTATGCATCGATCTCAAATTGATTGATCACTGTCCTCCGTGATAATCTTTTGATCGAAAGTATTTAAAAATTAATTACTAATTAATGTATGTCTCAAATTCTCAATACTTTAAGAATATACAAAATCATCTTTGTTAATTTCTAGGACAATCATAGACACATAAATATGATTGAAATGAAAAAAAATTATTATTAAAAAAATTATAAGTACAAATTAAGTTCTGAAATTACAAAATGTGTCAACCAACAATTGGCTTCTAGGGCATAAATCTAACAAACTCTCACTTGACTTAAAGCTAATTGGCCATATACCTAAGACCCATCTTCTCAAGATAAGCTTCAGTCTTCTGCTGGCTGAGAGGTTTGGTCAGTGGGTTCACCACATTGTGCACAGAGTCGACTCTCTGCATCTCGATGAACTTTTTCTCGAGGTATTCGCATATGATGTGAAACCATCACTCTATATGCTTGGACTTCTGATGAGATCTGGGCTCCTTAGCGAGGGCTATAGCGTTCTTGTTATCGCAGTGCAATGCAATGGTATCTGATGGCATCACATTCAGCTTCGCAATGAACTTCTTAAATCAAAAGGCTTCTTTAGCAGCTTCAAAGGTGGTGATATAGTCAGCTTCTATGATCGAATCTGCAATGATCGGCTGCTTAAAATTTTTTCAACTAACCATACCACTATTACATAAGAAGATACATTTCGATGTAGACTTTCTATCATCGATATCAGTCATGAAGTTTGAATCAGTGTATCCCTCAATTTACAGCTCCGATCTTCCATCAATGACCAACAACAAATTCTTAGTCCTTCTCAAGTACTTAAAGATATTTTCAAAGCAATCCAGTGTTCTTCACCTGAATTTGCCTGACATCTGCTCATGACACTCATGGCAAGGGCTATATTAGGTTGTGTACATAACATGGCATACATGAGGCTCCTTATTACTGAAACATAAGGAATCTTGCTCATGCGCTGGATCTCCTCAGGTGTGTTAGGACACATCTTCTTGGAGAGATGAATGGCATGTCTAAGGGGCAAAAGTCTCTTCTTAGAGTTTTTCATGCTAAATCTCTTTAGCACCTCTTCTATGTATATTTGCTATGAGAGTTCTATCATTCTTTTAGATCTATTCTTATAGACCTTTATACCAAGAATGTAGGAAGCTTCTTCTAGATCTTTCATGGTAATTTTTTGATAACCGTACTTTGATCGATGTCAGTATAAAATATCATTTCCAATCAGGAGGATGTTATCTATATACAATATAAAGAATGTGACAGTACTTTCACTGATCTTTTTATACACACATGGCTCTCCTCATTTTTGATAAAATCAAACATTTTGATTACATCATTAAAGCGAGTGTTCTAACTCCGAGATGCTTGCTTGAGTCCATATATGGACCTCTGCAGCTTGCAGACCTTGTGATTATTATCATTGGAAGTGAAACTCAAAGGCTGCTCCATATAGATATCTTTCTCAAGATATCCATTTAAGAAGATAGTTTTCACATCCATCTATCAAATTTCATAATCATGAAAAGCTACAATTACAAGCAGAGTGCAGATGAATTTCAGCATGGCTACGGGTGAAAAAAGTTTCATAATAGTCAATGCCTTCGTATTGACTATAACGTTTCGCAACTAGCCTTACCTTATAGGTCTCTACCTTACTATCTGATCTAATTTTTTTTTATAGATCTATTTACATCCAATAGATATAATACCTTCAGGTGCACCTACTAAGGACCAAACTTGGTTAGAATGTATAAAGTCAATTTCTGACTTCATCGCTTCCATCCATTTCTCAGAGTCAATATCTAACATTGCCTCATTATAGATTTTGGGATTATTCCTAATGTCCCTATCTCCCACAAGGAACACTTTCTCCAAATCTTTGTAAGAATCCTAAGTACCTTTCAGAAGGATGAGAGATCCTACTTGATCTACGAGATGGAGGAGATATCACATCTACTGGCTCACTATTGGGTTCAAGTTCTTGGACTCGATGCTCTTCAAAGACTTTCTCTTTGAGCTCAATCTTCCTCCCACTGCCTCTATCTTGGATAAACTCTTTTTTCAAGAAGAAGGCACGATGGTTCACAATCATATTATGATCCTCAAGAAGATAGAAATAGTATCCCATAGATTCTTTAGAATACCCTATAAAATGAGTCCTAAAGGATCTAGCCTCTAACTTATCCGTCTGCTGTCGCTTGACATGCGCTGGATATCTTCAAATCTTGAGATACCCAAGAGCTGGCTTCTTACCATACCATAACTCGTATAGTGTGGTAGGAATAGATTTAGAGAGAATCCGATTCAAAGATGAATCGTAGAAATAATGCATGTCCCAGAGAAAGACAGGAAGATTTGTGAAGCTCATCATGGATCAGACCATATCTAATAGGATTCGATTCCCCTTTCGGATACCCCATTGAATTGAGGTGTCCCTAGAGTGTCCACTATGAGACTATACCATTATCCTTAAGATAGGCTTGAAATTCTTCACTAAAGTATTTTCTTCTCGATCTGATCGAAGAATCTTTATGAATTTTTGGTCTATTTTCTACTTCATGTCTGAGCTCTATAAACTTTTTAAAAGCTTCAGACTTATGGTGCATCAAATACACAAACTCATATCGTGAATAATCATCAGTAATAGTTATGAAGTAGATACAGCCACCCCTGACTTGTATATCAAATGGACCACACACGTTAGTGTGTACCAGGGCTAATATCTCAGTAGCCCTTTTTTCTTATCTCACAAAGGATAGCTTAGCCATTTTTCTTGAAGTCGGGACTCATGAACTAGATAAGACTCGAAAGTCAATGATCCAAGAAGACCATCATTCTTCAGTTTGTTGAGTCTGTTCTCTTCTATATGGCCTAGCCTAAGGTGCCACAGATACTTTTGGCTAATCCTATCTCTAAGTCTCTTAGATCCTACGACATTCACAGTTTGCTTATTAATATTGACACTCGTATCTATATGCAAATGATAAAGATCGTCAATCAAGAAAGCATGTGTAACAACTTTGTTTCTAAAATAAATTGAACACATATCTTTATTGAAATAAAATTATAATTATCTTGTGCCAGTACAAATATAAAATTAAATTCATACTAGCTACAGGTACATAATAACAGTCTTTCAAAATTAAACTAATTTCTAATGGTAATTGCAGAAGATAGGTTCCGACGGCCACAGTAGCAATCCTTGCTCTATTGCCGATTTAAAGAGTGATCTCGCCTTCCTTCAGCCCTCTTACTTCTTCAAGATTCTACATAAAAGTTCACAAATGAGCACTTGAATCAGAATCTAGAATCCAACTAGAAGAAGAAAAACCATTAGATTAGTTTAATAATGAGCAAATCAAACATACCTTCAGAAGGCCCATCCTTCTTCCTGCTCTTGACAGTCACCAGATAGGCCGGACAGTTCCTTCTCTAGTGGCCTTCGATATTGCAATGAAAATATTTTTCTTATCATTGGCCTTCTTCGAATCTTGTTTCTTGAGCTTGGCCTCATTCTTACACTTCTTCGTAGGCTTTTTTTCTTTTTAAAAGAAGACTTTCTCTTAGAGGAAGTCCACTCCACAGTCAGAACTGTATCCTTTAAACTTTTCAAGGTGCCCTCTACTGTTATCAGCATGTTCAGTAATTCAGATAAAGTACTATCAATTTTATTCGTATGGTAGTTCATGATGTACTACCCATACGAATTAGGAAGAGAGTGGAGGATTAAATCCACCTACAATTTCTTGTCCATGTTCATCCCGAGCTTTTGAAGCTCCTCGATATCCTTGATCATTGTCAAACAATGATCATTGACAGACTGTCCATCATACATTTTCACTTTGAATAGTCTTTAGGAGACTTCAAAGTGAACTGTGCGACTCTGCTTACCGTACAACTCTTGCAGGTGAGTCGGCATCTCTTTGATAGTCCTCATATCTTTATATTGTCGCTGAAGATAATTGGATATGACGCTAAAGTATAATACTTCATCTTGTTATCCTCATCCATCCACTTCTCAAATACGGCTCGTTGATCAAAAATTGATGAGCTGGTAACACAAATGTATCCTGATCAAGGACATGGGTAAATTTTTGAAACTAGAAATAATTTTCAAATTTCAGAGTCAGTCCTTGTAGTTAGTACCGGTCAATCTATTGGTATCGAGGATACAAGCTAAGAGATTAAAACTTAACATGATTATCTACAGAGAGAACAGTTTCTAATTAGATATTTATACTATAAAATATTTATTCTAAAATTTTAAAACAAACAAGGCTCTCATTATTTCTTCGAATCTTTTACACTCCTCGGATGGAGAAATGGAATCCTATATGCGATCGATTTCAAGTAGATACTGCAGTTCCATTAATCTATACACACTTCACCTAACAGTTATTGATGAGCATAGATCAATGAGTGGACAATACCTTATCCATTGCTTCACTAAACAAGATGTAGCGGACTTAGTCTCTATGTCTTGTGGCCTTACCTAACAGTTATTAGCATATTTCTTAGTTAAGTCAAACCCATTATTCACCAACGGATACAAACCATCATTGAGATCCTCACCTAATAGTTATTGGGCCCAACCTCATCTCTATCCCAGGGCATCAAATATCAATAGAGTGATTGTACCTTCTCTATGTAATCGAACCACTGTAACTAGCTGAGAACGATCAACGCCAAGAAGGCATCTGCATCTCTACAACAATAGAAGACCTATAGACTTAATATTTAGTGAGAAAATTTTAGTTTAGGTCTCTTCTAAATCAGCATATCTGACATATGACTGATCAAATTTAGATCAATACATCCATATGTCTGACCAGCCTAATCGGCATGGGTGAACTCGAGTCAACAAATAACTTAATGTGAAACTGAATCTCTCAAAATAATCAGGTAAGTTAAGATGAGTGGGGTCCCTCCGTTGTTTTTTTAGATACCAATCAAATTGGCCAGGTCAGACAATAGAATCAATTAATAACCACCATCTAGATACTTATCTTAGATAATAAATCGATCGATTAGAATCAATCAGATTAACCTATTGAAATGGGCCTAAACCATTGAGCCAAATTTAATCTTGAGTCAATCAACTCATATCAAAATATAAATCGATGCGACTAACTATAACTAAACTTGATTTCGAGTCCCTTTGACCTAATCCTAATCAACCATTGATTAGGTTCAATCAACTACTCAAAATCGACAATGGGTTCTATCCTGATCTAATCAATTGATCCTAATTATAGTTTGATCATTAGATCTAATTTATTCAACCTATACCCACATACAACAACATAACTTTTAGATTCTAAAAATAATTTTTAGATTATATTTCATTGCATATATTAGTGGCTTATGATCTTGAAGTAGTTTCTGTTGGAAAATGTGTCCCAAAAGCCAATCGTCAAGCTTTGACGGTTGAGCAACCAAGTATTGTAATTGATTATTAATAAATAAAATATATTTGGCATTTTCATCATAAGCTTTCA
>KE504835.1:420172-441215 GCA_000441515.1 Elaeis oleifera
AATAAAACAAATAAAGGAAGGGATGTAGAGTGTAAGTGATTGAGTATGCTCTGATTTATTATGGTTAATTTATTTTCACTTGTATGACCATAACCATCATTCTTGTTGCTTGCTTCTTTTTTTTTATTAACCCATAAAAGTCTTATTGATCTCTTGAGTATGTTGTTTGCACTAGTGGAGATGGGCTGATAGGGTTTTACATGCAGGGTTAGATATTTGTGCTGAATTGTTTATTAAAACCTAAAGGAAGTAGGGTAGCTATTGATTGTGTGTAATTTTGTTTAAGTATGAATGAGTTTGGAATGGTTAGCTTGTGGGTTTGCCTTTCGGTTTGGGTTGAGGTGGTTAAGCCATGGCATTTAGGTAGAGATTACTTCTTTATATCCGAATGGGTCTTAAGTGCATTAATGTTAAATAAAGTTTTTAGCATTAATTTTATTTTAGATATTTTCCATTTTGATTTGGACTTTTATTTTGCTTGGAGACAAGCAAAAACTTAGGTTTGGAGGTATTTGATGTGTTGCATTTTTATAGTAATTATTGTTATTAGTTTTAATGATTTTGATGTTTTGGTATAATAAATTAACACAATGATCATTCTAATAAATTGGTATAATAATTAACTTAATAAACATAAGAATCTGATATGTTTATGTCAATTGCAGGTAATTGAGCTAGATCACACCTAATTAGGCTTAACCATGTTTTAAAGATCAAATTAAGTGAAATTGGTTGAGTCCAATTCAGCAGGGTTAGTCATTCGGAGTCATCAAGGTCTTGCATCAAAATTAGAGTCCATCTCGAAGCAGAATAACCAAATCAAGTCATAAATGGACCCCACACCTCATCCTTGTTGGCACCATCAGCCAAAAAAGAAATCAAGGGTGCAGGAAACAATAAAGCAGTTAATCTCTCTCATCTAGTCAGCCAACCTTAATTCTGGATACTTTAACGTGAGGATCCTTGAAAGGTAAGCTACAGGACTCCAAATTGAGCAAGACTAGATCCTATAGAATTCAGAGAGAAACAAAAAGGAACATAATTTATGGAATTGAATTTGAATTCTAGATGAAGTGGCTACATCAGGTTGAAGTTGGTAATAATGTTGGATATGATAGGAACACCCGATATACCCAAATTCTTTCTAGTTTTCTTGGTGCAGAGACTAGATATGGCAACCAATTTTGGATAGCAAGGAGCTATCTTGGAAAGAATTACATGGCAGAAAATTAGAGTCCAAACTGATTCTACATGAGGAGCAAACTTGGAAAGAATTGGGACCAATTCTTTGAAGACCTAATTTGGGTGGCTAAAACCTGACTTTATTTGCAGATTTTGTGGACTCAGAAAGGCTAAAGAAGGAAGGAATCCTTCTCCTCTGATTAACCACACCTCCTTTCTTCTTTACCATGAAAAAATTGGAGCGGCATAAGGAGTCGATGGCTGGTGGTTTCTTGAAGCCTATCCAAAGGAAGGGAGATTCTATACCAAATAAGAAGAATTATACATAGAATAAAATCATGAAAAATACCACCTTAACCCTAGCCCTAGCCCTATTTAAGGACCCCAAAATACCAGCAAGTGGGAGGGGAATCATCTTTGAAAGCTGAAAATCAAGTAAGCAGAGTTTTGAAGACCTGGGAGATTTGAAGAGAGGATTCATTTGGCTCTACAATTTCTTCAAAGTTTTTAATTCTTTTCCTTATTTATTTTGAATTTATTTTCTAGAACTCATTATTAGGATGATTTTGAATTTTCATTCGAGTAAACTTGAGTTTGATTTTGATATTATGATGAGCTAAATTTCTCGCTAGGGTACCTGATGTAGCTTGGATTTAATGTCAATTTAAATTTTATATTAATTTTTTTATTAATGCAATTACTTGTTATTTGCACTTAATACTTTTGGGTATTATTATCTTTGGTACTTGATTGATTTTGATTTATAATTGGTACTAGGAAGGAAGATTATAAATTGGAGTTAATAACAAGCATAACAGGAATAATAATTGGAGCGGGAGCAGAAGATTTGACCTGTAGGATCTTGAGAATAATTATTGTGCTTAATGAATTAAGTGAAATCTATTTACTATTGAGAGATAGATTATAGATTTTAATTAGTATCTTTAATAAGTCTCGAGAGAGATTATTAAATAATTTAGGATTATTGATCCTTGCATTAATAATTAAATTTAGATTATTAATCAAAATAGATGGAATTGATAATTGGTCTAAGTGAAATCAGATATATCCTAGTGCTTTATTAATCAAATTTTGATTTAGCTTTCATTAAGTTCTTTAGAGTTAATTTTAGCTTTAGTTAAATTTATTTCCTATTGTTATTTAGTTTCGATCGTTCAGATATTAGTAGAATTAGCATTCATTTTTGATAATTAAAGTCAGTCCTCGTGGGAACGATCTCTTATTCATCTTTGTATTACTTGAGTGATTTCATGTACTTACAAAATAGACTATCACAAATCACACCCCAGGTAATAAGGTGAACTTTAACCGTCCCTGAGTGACATCCCTAGAGAAAGCCCCTGAACTACTGCTCAATCCTCACCAAGAAGGACCTTGAAACAATGATATGAGAAAGGAGATACACAAGAATAGGATTGAGGATAGACCTAATAAGGATAACTCTGGCCATCATCAATAATGCTCTGGACTGCTAACTTCCAGACGATCTTGAATCAAATCCTTAAACTCGATATAGTTGGACCTTCGAAGGCATCGCCCAGTGATGGGAATCTTGAGGTATCGTAGAACACTAGAATGCTCCACTATGCCAAGGAACTCTCTGATCATTTGCCTACCCTAAGCTTTGATCTTCAGGCTGAAATAAATAGGAAACTTTGTCAAGTTTACCTTTAACTAGAGGTGATGCAATAGTCCTCTACAATCCTCTTGAATGTTGCAACATTCTGAGCTAATGCACAGCCCACCAACAAGTAATCATCTATAAAGAGTAGGTGCAAGATTGGCTATGACTCAGGAATCAGCCTATAAGGATCTACCATCCGGCTTAAGGTCACCATGCACAATGCTCGAGACAAGGCATCAGTACAATAAAAATAGATAGAGGGACAGAGGATAACCTTGGCCAAGATCAATAAAAGAATGAAAGAATTTTGAGAGCATGCCATTGATCAAGATGGAGAAGGAGGGGGAATGCACACGGTCTCTGATCCAGCTGATCCAACGTCTATGGGATCCAAAGCTCTTTAGGGCCTGTTAAGAAATCCTAGCACATGCGATTATAGGTCCTCTCCATACCAAGCTTGATAGCTATAAGACACCTCTGAATAGGGGCTCTCTACATATCATGCATGAACTCCTGTGCAATTAGGACATTATTGGAGACACTGTGGCCACTAACAAAAGCCCCTTGCTCATGGCTGATCAAATAGGGAAGGATTGGTTTCAGCCTATCCACCAAAATCTTAGCACAAATCTTGTATAAGGTGGTGCATAAACTGATAGGCCTATAATGACTAGTCTTAACAGTATCCTACCTCTTTAGATGAGCAAAATAAAGGTTCTCTTCCGCTCATCAGACATTGAACTAGTAGCAAAGAACTATTGAATAGCCTCCACCATCTCGTCATGGATAATAGTCCAATATCGCCTAAAGAATAAGGGACAAAGCCGTCAGGACTAGGAGCTCGATCCTCCAAAATCGTCCAAACCGCCTCACAAATCTCCTCCTTGGACGCTATGCCAATCAAGGAGGCATTCTCTATGAGCGAGACTTGGCTGACAAATAAAGGGGGCTGGGCCAATCAAGGAAGCATTCTCTATGAGCGAGACTTGGCTGACGAATAAGGGAGGCTGAGCCCAACCCCCCTCACCCAGGTGCACCGACCATCTCAAATGAAAGAAGCTAAGGATCTCCTACCTCACTTTATCAACAATGTCAAGCCACCGACCATCGATATCCCTTAGAGCTCGGATTCGGTTCCTCTGTCTCCTCACCACCATAGTTTGATGAAAGAAGTGAGTATTCCTATCACCATCCCTTAACCATTGAGCTCTAGACTTATGGCAAGAAGACCTCTTGTTGTCTGAGTAAAGCATGATGCTAAGCAAGTCTGGCCCTGAGGGTAGCAGGTCATCGTTAGAGAGCCCACCCTCTGTATCCTCCCTAGCTTGAAGATCAGAAATAGATGCCTTCACCTCCTCAAGTCTCTTGAAGATATCACCAACCTTGACTAGGTTCCACCTCCTGAGCCGATGCCTCATGATCTCCAACCTATAATTAATCTTATAAATGATATCGCCCTGGATGGGCAGCCTCTAGACCTCCCAAATAGTGTCCCAAGGGTGGATAGGAGATCCAAAATTTCTCAAATCGAAAGAGGGACAAGTAAGAGCAATCAATCATAGTAGAAATTAATAGAGGACTATGATCAGAGGCAATTCTGGGAAGATGGCTGACCTAGTAGCTCGAAAAGCACTGCATCCAACCAACCATATTGAAGGCTCTATCAATGTATTCTCAAACCCGAGCACTCTCCTGTTGGTTGTTGCACCAAGTGAATCTGGGTTCGAAAAAGCCAAGATCAATAAGGCCATTACGAGATATGAACTCCCTGAACTCCTTCACACCAATGTTGTCCGAGAAAGGTCTACCCCTCTTTTTCTTGAGGCCCATCAATATGGTTAAAGACTCCCACAAC
Source organism: Elaeis oleifera (assembly GCA_000441515.1). Taxonomy (NCBI): domain Eukaryota; kingdom Viridiplantae; phylum Streptophyta; class Magnoliopsida; order Arecales; family Arecaceae; genus Elaeis; species Elaeis oleifera. Next base: position 424,855 of record KE504835.1, read on the forward strand.
ATGGGAGGGAAAACCTTGGTCCACCACTCTAGAAGTCTCCTCCTATAACATCCTCCACAATCTATAATCCATGCTAGCATAAATGCCACAAAAAAGTCAAGGACTTTCATTAACTCCAGAAATAATCACAATCACCTATTGATTACACTCATGCATTACATCCACAGTAACATCACCTTTCTTCCATACAATAATCAACCCTCCTGCAAGACCATGCGACTCAATGGTGAAGAAACCCCAAGAGTGCGAAAGGCGTCACTGAGCCCACTCCAAGCCTCTACCTGATAGCCAAGTTTCAAGCAATACACACAAATTGGATCATGGTGATGGGCCAATCTTTTATAAGTGGAGAAGAAGGATCACTTGCCTACCTCCCTCACATTCCAAACTAAAATCTTCATCATTGGGAGACATCGCTAGGAGAGGCCATGCCAGACCCTTCCGTATGACCATGACATGCTGCCTTGCTCCTAGACTGCCTGCCATCAAAGACCCCAGTTTCAGCCCCACTTAGCACCACTTTCAGCCCACAACAACCAAAGCATGGTCTTGCCACACCCCTTGTCCGGCCCACTAGGAGCCATGACATACTCCTCTCTATTCAGCCCAGCCCTCTCTCCAAACCCCTCCATATCTTGGATGGAGACAACCATCACTGAGCCTAGAGTATGTGATAGATCTACAGATGCCAGGGAGAGGCCCTCCCACCATTCGATGACCCTCCATCGGCCGCAGCAATCGAATGCCCTCCACAGTCGAAACCCTCCATGGCCGGTCAAACCATCCGCACTAGTGCCTGCCTCTGTGTTCCTTGTCGGAGAGAGTGTTCCAGCATTTGAAGTCACCATCGAAGGCCGGATTGGGCCCGCCTCTGCCACCTTCCTGAACTGAATCGAAACCACTTCAAGGACCCCCACCGCTGGTGCAGGATTAGAAGGAGCCCCACCTCCAACATCCATAGCTCGAGCGAAAGGCACAAGGCCAGCAACCAATGCAATAGGTGTTGAACTTCTGATACAGCTCGCATACCAGATGAGGATCACCTTGCATAGACCTAGGTATTAATCTAGAAAACAAAGAAGAAATATGGAAGCAAATGATAGAGACACGAGGAGACGCTAGGATTTTAGCATTGGAACTAGAGAGAAAGTGAGAGAGTTAAGGAGAAAAGATTAATTGGATTTCACTGTATATTAAATCCTAATACAATCTATGTATATATATACATAGCCAATATGACCTGACCAAAAGACTTCTTGGCTAACCCATACAAAAAACACTCACCAAGTCCATGTACACCCATGTCTCACATGCTCTCATCCTATGGACTTAATCCCGATCCAAATCCTGAGTTAGCCCCCTTAAGACCTCTCAAATAAGGTCTTAAGATTCTTAAGATCCAATCCGATCCTAGACACAAACAGAAAATCCATCTTCACTGTCAGTCCATGCTTGAGTCGGCTCAGACTGGGACTGAGTCGACTTACCTGGGACTGAGTCGACTCAAGGATCAAATCTGATCATAGATACAAACAGAAAATCCATCTTCACTATCAACCCATGCTTGAGTTGGCTCAGACTAGGACGAGTCGACTTACTCAGGACTGAGTTGACTCAGACTGGCCCTGAGTCAACTCACCTACGTGCTGTACCATAGTTCATCCAAGATCCTGCTTTATGTTTCCTGAGATATAGTAGACTGAGACTGAGACTGAGTCAACTCATCTTCAACTTAGTCAATCCAATCTCAGTCTAAGTCAACTAAGACTCTGAAACTTCTTCTCTCTGCAGTCTTCAGCCTTGACTCTGGTTCCTTGCTCTATCTTATATCCTTAAGTATTTGGAAGTACCAATCAAGCCCCTAGAAGTCCTCAATACCTAAACCTCAAGCATATGGAGAGCTACATACTGCCTCCACCCTAAGACCACTCCTGTCCTAGCCCTAGGACTATATCTGTCTTAGTCTTCTGGAGCCAACACCCTGACTCCTCCTGTGGCCTCCTACGGCTTGGGAGCTCCACACCAACTCCTACAAATTTCATCTTGGTACCCCCAAGTCTTGGCACATCTGACAATATCCTTCTATATGATCCTGCTATTGCTGCATATCCTGACAGTCCCTTGTATGAACATCTTTGCCACCATCAATCTTCTTCAGCTTCTGAGCTCCTTTGGAGATCTTTGGAATAACCGTCTCCATAACTAAAGACCCTTGCTTGCATTTTGGCACTACCTTAGAATTTGTAGGCTCCTTTCTACTTGGCAGCTGCACCACTCGCCCTAAATTTTTTTGGAGAAACCATAGCGCTCCTAAACTGGCACTCGCTACAACTGATGCTCCACCTGACATGATCTCTTTAGAGCCATGCCTCTCCACCTATACAATCCGCTCCATCTGGCTATGTGCAACTCTGATGCTGGTGCTAGAATGTAGGTCCTCCCTTTGCACCCTCTGCTCTGAACTCATATCACATCTCCCTCCACCTGTGAAGCCACCTCTGCCTGGTGCTCCATCTGAACCTGAAGTCCTCCTGATGTCATAGAAGTCGATTCTGTACCTGAGTCAGTCAAGGCCAACCACTCAACGCTATCCTGTTGAGCCTATCGCTGCACCTCGATCACTGTCATTGCCCTTTCGAACCCTCCACACTTCATGGATCCCTCCGAAGCTGTCCCAGATACTTCGTACCCCATGAGCTCCTCCAAAACCATCAAGAACTCATCCGACTCTTCTGACTTAGCAATTAAACCTATGAAATCCATCCTTTCTCCTCCCTTGCACTTCTTCCAAAGTGGGCACTCCCGCTTAAAGTGTCCTGCTTCACCATACTTGAAGCACTTCCTAGCCTCCTTGCTACCCTTCTTGGACTATCTCTACTCTATGTGCTTGCTGTTTTCTTCCTTTTCTGGGCCTCTCTGAAACTTCAAGACCTTCTGGGAAGACCTCCCCCTTCGTCATCTGCCCCACTGCTTGTTGGATCTGAGTACTGATATGATCTCCTCATACACCAGTATATCCTTACCATATAGCAGCATTGTCACCAATGGATCGAAGCTCCCAGATAGCAAACATAGCAACAATAGGATCTTGTTCTCCTCTTCGAGCTCCACCCCAAGCAAATCCATGCTCATCCAGTCGAACCGTTGAATGTGTACCGCAACATCTTTGCCTTCCTGCATCCGAAGGCTATACAGTTACTTCTTCAGCATCAACTTATTGCACATGTTCTTCTCCATGTACAACTAGTGCAATCTCGATCACAAACCCTTGGGTGTTCTCTCCTCCAACATACCATATAAAATCTCATCCACCAAACAAGCCCTAATCATGGCACATGCCAAAGGACATCCACTGCTTGTCATCCATCTCCCCGACCTATCCTCTAAGGTCGAATCCAACCCCATTTGAACTAGCAGATCCTCCATCCTAATTTTTACATAGTGAAACTCTCCTTTCCATCAAATTTCTCAAATCCCACCTTTACCCCACTGTTATCCATGATCACACCAAATCAAAACAGCACAAGATGTAGATCTAAAAAAATTTTTGATCAGGGAGGGTGGATAGCAGCCCCCAGATCTCTTTTTTCCTCACAAAATCTAAAGAAATCTTTGGATCTGAACCTTTATTAAAAATCTGATCTTCTTCTTCCTCCTCGATGCTCAATCTGCTACACCACTCAACCTGCTGCATTGCTTTGATACCAATTGTTGAACCTCTGATATAACTCTCATACCAGATGAGGATCACCTTGTGTGGACCTAGGTGTTAATCTTGAAAATGAAGAAGAAATGTGGAAGCAAATGATGGAGACATGAGGAGATGCTAGGGTCTTAGTGTTGGAACTAGAGAGAAAGAGAAAGAGTTAGAGAGAAAAGATTAATTAGATTCCATTATATATTAACCTAATACAATATATATATATATACACACACACACACACACACACATACACACATAGCCAATATGGTCGGACCAAAAACTCTCTTAGCTAACTAATACATGAAAGCACTCACTGAGCCCATGTACACCCATATTTCACACGCTCCATCCCATGGACTTAATTTCAGTCCAAACACTGAGTTAGCCCCCTTAAAATCTCTCAAATCAGATCTTAAGATTTTCAAGATCAAATCCGATCTTAGACACAAATAGAAAATCCATCTTCACTATCAACCCGCGCTTGAGTCGGCTCAGACTGAGACTGAGTCGACTCATCTGAGACTGAGTCGACTTAAACTGATCCTAAGTCGACTCACCTACGTGCCATGCCACATTTTATCCAAGATTCTGCTTTCTATTTTCTGAGACATAGTCAATCCAGACTGAGAGTGAGTCGACACACCTTCAACTTAGTCGATCCAGTCTCAATTTGAGTCGATTAAGACTCTGAAACTGCTCCTTCCTAGAGTCTTCAACCTTGGCTCTGATTCTTTGCTCCACCTTGTATCTTCAAGTCTCCGGGAGCACCAACCAAACCTCTCAAAGTCTTCAATACTTAGACTTTAAGTATGTGGAGAGCTACACACCACCTGTATCCTAAAATCACTCCTGTCCTAGCCCTAGGACTACACCTATCCTAGTCTTCTGGAGCCAATATCCTGACTCCTCCTGTGGCCTCTCAGTGCTTGGAAGGTTTTGAGCTTCGGGCCCTCTTCAAATGGGTCGAGCCCCGGCTCACAACAAACATTGTCAAGTCTGAGGGTGTTGGGCTCGCTCCCAGGCCCAGCACCATCGGGTCAGCTCTATTGCCTTGGTTAGCAAGCATCGAGAATGATGACTTGTTTAGAGTCGGGCCCTCACCATCGAGTTAGTCGAGCCCGAGGGGCAATCACCGGTGAGCCACCATGGCCAATTTTTGCCAGCCATCAGAGTTCGAAGGAGATTCTTGCAGCATCCTAACTCTTGGAGGCAAGCTCGATCGGCTGCTCCAAGTTGCCATTACCCACGCCCAACCTCGACTTGGTTGCCTTCTTCCCCTTAGCCACCATCGGAGTAGCCCTCGACGGGCGAATCCATGAGCTAACCACCCATGGCCCAAGCCATGGTTAAGCCCAGCTATCCCACCCCTACTCAGCCTTGAGCTCTATCTCCCCCACAACTCCAGCCCCAATAAGGGATGTCAAGGTCTCCGCAATATTCTCTGGGCAGAGAGGATGCTCGCTTCTGCTCGGTGGTATATTTATCAGAGATGCCTCACATCGGGTGTCGGAATGACCAATTCGGCCACAACAAAAGTAGACAGCAGGAAGATTTTCATAAATAAATGGTTGCAAAAGACTGTGTTCTTCCTCCTAATGAGAACATCGAGCTTCATGGGCATAGTTGAGTCGATGTCCACTTGGATCCTCGCAAATCTGGTCTTCTTCAATTCATCCATGAAGTTGTTGATGGAAACTGAGATTTTTGCTTCTTCCATAATGCCCAAGAGCCTCCCAAGAGTCCAAAAGTCTATCAGAAGCCCGAGGAGATACAACCACACCATGGTCATCTTCACCACGTTGGTGCCCGAGATAAAATCCGACACCCACGGTTCCACCACCAGTAACTACCTGACGGTGATCCATGGCCCTCCTCTGAGGATAATGTTAGCCTCCTCCTTTGATTTGAATTGGAAGAGGAGGTGATCCTCTACAAAGGAAAAGGACTCCACCTTATTAGAGAGCTTATCTCTCACCTTGAAGTCCCGAGTGATCCAATCCACAAGAACCAACCAGCCCAAGCTTTGAACCAGAACGGAGATCCTTTCCCACTCCCCCCTTTCCTCCTTCGAGAACTCCAGGATTTTGGTGAAGTATCACTGGAGTTGATCGACCTCTGCCTCTGAGATCTTATGAGACATCCACATTGCCTGCCGCACCTAACCCTCCACTACCCTTGACCAAGCTCTCCCCCCTTCATCGAAGATGGGCGTTGGATTGCCACCATCTCCCACGGACTTCTCCTTGCCCTTCACTCCACTTGCCATCACAACCCAAATCCTTATTTACCACCAAGTTCTGCAAAGCAAACGAAGAAACCCTTTTTGTCACCATGCTTTCCCATCAATTGTAGTCTTTAGCTTGCAGTTTAGCCTCCTAAAAGTAGTTAGTAGGTTTTTTTATTTTTATTTTCTTTGCTTAACACATTACATTCATTATGGAACTACAAATTTCATTTGCAATCTCTGCAAAACTTACACTTAAGGACCCATAAAGATTTATGGACCAGTTAGGGATGTCAAAACACATTATGTACTCTTTAGCCTATTTGGAGTCCCAAGGAAAAATCTCTTTGGAAAATGTCTCTTTGGCATTATCATCAATTATGAAAGATAGGATCCTTATGATCTTTACGATACTGAAGAACTATCGAGATATCCTTGGAGTAGAGAGTTGGAGAAACTACATGATATGCAGCAATGCTAGTGCCTCATCAGATAAATGATAATGTTATGTAAGGAAAATGAGATCAAAAACAATCTTTCCCATGGCATCAAAAATGATTTTGGGTCAACCATTAAAGTTCTTGCTCGTGACATGCAAGCTCTTCTTCCTTATTTTGTATATCTAACTATTGCAGCCATGAGCCTATGGGTCTCATGGTTTTGTCTTTTAAAAGATGCTTCATGTAAGAAGAATGGAGACTAATAATGCCCTCCCTCTTATGCCACAATATAGCCCTCTGTTAAAAGAGAGTTAATTTGTTTATGGATGGAAGGTGTCCTCCTCCTTATTTTTACTACAGCCCTCTAATAAAAGGAAGTCTATGTACGGACTAGAGGTGCTCCACAGTCACAAGCGTAGTCTCTTACATAGTGCATCACTATTACGGCCAAAAGCTCATAGCTCGACATATGAGATATTATCCACTCTAGCCCATGGGCCTCATGGTTTTGCTTATGAAAGGTGGTCCCTTCCTTTACAAATCAGAGTTTTCTTGACTCATAACCAATATAGGACTAATGATGCCCTCCCTCCTACATCATAACATCTATTGCTGCTAAATCCTGATGGTGATACATTCAAAGATTGAATAGGCACTTTAAAGGGTGTGGGCTGCTAGTGAAGATTGATGGACCTACAAAGAAAGTCTATTAATCACCATGGTGTCCGACAGAAGATCCTTCAATGCTTAAATCAGTCAGAGTTTAGAGAACAGTCAAAGGAGGAAGGAGGTACATAAGCAAGATTTTTGCTTTAGAGTCGAGCTCCCTTTGGATCCCCTTATTATCTCTTTATATAGAGATAAAGTCATAGGCTGTTATACCAGAATCTGATAGGCCATGAGGATCCATGAGGCCATGATCTGACAAGCCAATAGAATCTACCCACTAACCCATGAATCAGAGTTGTTAGTCATGGGCATCAATAGCAGATCATATCTATATAAATAGGGTCGTTAGTCATAAATGTCAACTGCAGGCTAAGTCGTGCCCATAACCTAAAAGTTGCTAAAAAATTTAGAAATTGTCCATGTGGCCGAATAGGCTAACGGCCTGAAGTTAGGGTAGAACTGCAGCTCTACCTTGGGTGTATCAGCATCCATGCAAGTCATTGAGTTTAATTCTTTGTCGTCGATCAGATTCTGATCTTGATGTCAGTAAATGTCTGAGCTAAAGATCGAACAAAGTTAATGGTGTAACACTGCCTCACCTCGGATTCTTAGGTCTCTTCATGATATCTAAAGTGGTCTCATCAGGTCATTAGTGGATGTTTGGTTGCCATCCAAAGAGAGGTGGGTTGGATGATGGATAACCTCTACAACACTAACTAATTAAATATGCATGTTTGGGTTGAAATATGTTGCAGATTAGTATGAGACTTTGTATTTCGTTCAATCCTGGAGTCCTGAAATTATTTGTAATGAACAAGGCTTTTATTATGTACTCCTGGTTGAAGCAGCAAAATATTCCAAAGCCTGAGTTGAAGACATTTGACATGGCTTGAATGCTTCGATTTGGTTTGGAAGACGAATTATTTGACCTGATTGACCGGCGTCTGTGTCATTCTTCATAAATTTTAGCATCTTACCATCCCAAAACATAGAACATTATGTGAATCTACTGAAGTTCTATACAAATAATCTTAATTATTGTGAGGAATATCACTGAATGAAGAATGGATTTCAACTAAAGTGTTAAGAAAGAAATTTATGGACAAAGTTATTGAAGAAGGAATTCGAGGCCAAAAACTTTATTTCATTAGCTATGATAGCATGCTTATATACCCATCTTATGGAATAAAATTATTACATCAAAGAAATCAATATCTTTACATCAAAGGAATGATATGATTCATATAATGAAAATCTTCATAAATATGTTCATAGTTAGCAAAATCAGGAATAGTTTCATTCTCATGGGATTGGTCTTATCTGCTAAATTTGGTTGCATAGTTGGCCAGAGAAATCAAGGAATAATTTTCACCATATGAGATTATATATCTACCCATATTTCCTAATATGATATCGAGAGAATTAACATATGATCTTCATTATGGCTGTCCATATCTGCTTAATTGGATAATGAGATCTTCATCATATCTATCCATATTTCTTAATTGGATACTAAGATAATCAAGATATGATTTCTATCACTCCCCTCAAGTTGGAGCATGGAGATCAAGAATACCCAACTTGGATAAGAGATAATGAAATTGATCCTTTCCAAGCACCTTGATAAAGATATCTGCGAGTTATTGTTTGGTATGAATGTAGTGAGCAATGAGTTCATTAGATTGGATCCATTCATGGACAAAATGACAGTCAATCTCAATATGCATTCAATAATGAAAAACTGGATTGGAAGCAATATGGAGAGTTATTTGGTTGTCATAATAAAGCTGTATGGGATGTGTAAGAGAAACATGTAAATCAGAAAGAAGAGCTCGAAGCCAAAGAAGCTCAATAGTAGTAGTAGATATAGCTCTATATTTAGCTTCAGTAGAAAAATGTGAGATTGTACTTTGCTTCTTAGTTTTCAAAAAAGTGGAGAATGTCCAAGCATGGTAAAATAACCAGTGGTGGAGCGATGGATAGTAGGACAACTCGTCGAGTCAGAGTCATAATTAGTGACTAAAGATAATTCATTGGATGCAGGAAGAAATATACCTTGCATGTCTTGGTACCATTTTGAGATAGCGAAGAACTCGTATGGTAGCATCAAGGTATGGCTAAAGGAGATCATGTATGAATTGGCTGAATAACATAGATCCGAACAAGTAATTATCAAGTAGATCAGCCTACCAACTAAGCGCTTGTATAGAGAAGGATCAGCCACCTTTGGACTAGTGGCACTGGATAAGAATGATGTTGTTCTATTGAAAATGCACATGGCTTGGCTTCTAACACGTCCGTCTCAAAAAGAATGTCATGTGCATATTTCTTTGACTAAGCACAATACCATCTGGTGATCTGGCAACTTCAATTTCAAAAATATTTTAATGAGCTTAGATTTTTGATATGAAAGTGAGTACAGATAAGTCTTGACAGAAGAGATACGAATGGGATCATTTCGATAAGAATGATATCGTCCACATAGATTAAAATGAGGACTATACTCTTACCTTAAGCAAAAGTGAACAAGGAGTAATCAGCCTTGGACTGCTTAAAATCGAACTGGACACTAAAGGAGGTGAATTTTCAAACTAATTACGAGAAGTTTGTTTGAGTCCATACAAAGCCTTGTTCAATTTGCAAACTCATGTATCACCTGGGCGTGTAAAATCTTGAGGAATTCACATGAAAATCTCTTCATACAAATCACTTTGTAAGAAGGCATTATTGACGTCTAGTTAGTGTAGTTCCTATTTACGTATAGCTGCTATTGCCAACAAACAGCATACAATAACTAATTTGGCCACAGGTGCAAATGTCTCATGGTTGTCAAGACCTTCAACTTGGATATAACCTTTAGCAACCAGCCATGCCTTATGACGATCAATTGACCCATCTGCCTTGTACTTGATGCGATACACCCATTTGAAATCAATGGCTCTCTTTCTAGATGGTAAATCAACCAAAGTCCATGTCTGATTTTTTCCAATGCTGCAATCTCTACTACCATAGCCTCACGCTACTTTGGATTTTAATGGCCTGTGAAAAATGCTTTGGCTTATCAGTAGAATTGATGGCCGCCAAGAAAGCTAAATGTCGAAGAGAAAATTTATCATAATGAACAAAATTTGAGAGAGGATAAAGAGTACCTGAAGGAGTTGTTAAAGTGGCAGACTGTGAGGGATCAAGTGAAGGTGGAAATTGAAAGGCATAATCTTTCAAATGGGTTGGTGTTTGTCGAGTTTAGATAGATCTAATGGACTGTGGTTCAGGAATTTGGTCCTGCTCAACAGGAGAGGCTCTATTGAAAGTATTTTAGATGAATTATTGAATCTATAGAAGATTCAGATATGGGATTGGCGGTAGGTATGCTCAACAGTGGATCATCAAGAATGATCGAATTGGTTCTTTGGCTATTGCGCACTAACTCTGTTGTAGAAGAAGAGCAATATGCAAAAATATGTTCATGAAACACTACATCTCACGAGATAAAGACTGTGACTCTTAAGATCATAAACATGATATCTTTTTGTCCATATGGATAACCAAGAAATATACATCGAATGGCTCTAGAATCAAATTTAGTGCATGACCTTGCATGGTTATATGCATAATATAAGCAACCAAATATACGAAGGTGATCATAAGAGGGTGGTTGATTAAACAATACCTCATATGGTGTTTTATGCAGTAAAACTGGAGTTGGCAAACAATTAATTATATATGCAGCCGTAAGGACACATTCCCCCTAAATTTTATTGGTAAATTAGCCTGAAATCTAAGTGCTCAAGCCACTTCCAATAAGTGCCTATATTTACATTCCACTACTCCATTTTGTTAAGGGTATAAACACAAGATGTTTGATGTTCTATGTCCTGAGTCAAGAAAAATCTCTCATCGGTATGGATATGTGAACTCACCCCCATTGTCACTACGAATAATTTTATTTTAGAATCAAACTGTGTAGTAACCATGCGACAAAAGGATACAAGATAAGTCGATGCATCATATTTATGTTCAAGTAAGTAAATCCAAGTACCACGTGAAAATCATCTTCTAAGGTAAGAAATATTGTGAGCCATTAAGAGATGGAGTTGGATATGGTCTCCATATGTTACAATGAATTAACTCAAACAATGAGAGCTTTTATTATTGCTAATAGAAAAGAAGACCTAGCTTGTTTTGCACGATGACAAACATCACAAACATGATTTTGAGGAAAATTAAAAGACAAACATGGAATTTTAAATAAACTACTAAAAGAAGCATGTCCCATGTGTATATGCCAAAGTAAACCAGAAAAATTTGCCATAGCTTGAAGAGCAGTGGGGTTTGATGTAAAGCAACAGTGGTAGATACCATCCCTCTGTCTATCCAGTCCAATCAGCTTCTTTGAGGTGAGATCCTAAAATATGCAAAAATCAAAAAAAAAATAATAACACAAGATAAATCAAAAGTTAATTTGCTAACTAAGAGTAAATTGTATGTGAAATTTGATACACAGAATATTACGAAAAGTTATATCACTAGGCAGTTTTATTTCACCAACATATGAAATAGGAAGACTTGTGCCATTTGGCAGCTTGACAGCTCTATCAAAGGGTATGATAGTATGTGTATTTAGGATGGTGAAAGATGAGACCATATGGTCTGAGGCTCCACTATCTACAATCCATGTAGTAAAAGAAGAAGGGATTTTACCTGAGAGATGATCATGAGTGGAAGCTGTGGCATGCGAAGTTAGGCTAGGAGAAGTTTCACACCATTAAGAAATTAGCAACTGAATGTATTGTTGTATATTCAGACCTGAAATAGATGACATGGCCTATTCTGAAGATCTGTTTGATTCACAAACAGCTGCAACTGAAGATCCCTTAGGATGTTGCTTGCCTCGTTGATTCTGCCCCTATCTTCTAGCATGATTTGAGTTATTTTTTCTTTGTTCTCCACGTTGGCGGATAGCCAATAAGCTCAAAACAATGCTCCTTTATGTAGTTAGATTTGTGATAGTGATCACACATTACACCGTCATCATGTGTGATTGAAGAAGTGGTCTTCACAGCCATAGCCACAGCCTCATAATTGGGTTGCCACATGACAGCAATAGATTGCTGCTTTTCTTTTTGCACAACCATAGAAAAATTTTGCTTAAAGAGGGTAATGAATTACTATTAATAATTTGCAATCGTACCTTATTGAAACTCAAATTCAATCTCATGAAAAATTGGTGGATCTTCTTTGTTTCTCTTGCTATAACAAATACCTTTTCAGCCCACACATACATGGAAGAATAGTATCATATAAGTGTAACTCATCCCATAAGACTTTAAGGTTTGAATAATAGATAGTGATCGAGAGCCCTTCTTGCATAGTAAGAGAAAGATCGTGCTTCAGCTGATGAACTCTTAATGCATTACCTTGTGAGAATCTTTCCTCCAAATCCATCCATATATCATGTGCAGTATCAGCATATGCTACACTGTTGTATAGATCTCTAACAATGGCATTGAACAACCATAATATAACCATGGAGTTACACTTTGTCCAAGCCACAAAATAAGATGAATCAGCATCAGGTTTGGAAATACTTCCATCAACAAACTCTATTTTATTCTTGGCATTAAGGGCATTTTGCATCACCCTTTTCCAAATAGGGTAGTTATCTCCATTCAAAACGGTAGAAACAAATACCATTCCCGGATTATTAGATAGATGGAGATAATATGGAGAATCAACAGCAATGGGAGAGGAGATCACTCCCCCTATCATCAAGGAATTCTGCTCTTATGACATCATGAAGGTTGTAAAAACACTTACCTAGGCTAAACAAATCAAAAATAGAAATGATGTAAAGATGGTACAATACTTGCCAGAAAGAAAAGATGATCAATACTCTGATACCATGTTAAGAAAGAAATTTATGGATGAAGTTATTGAAAAGAATTTGAGGCCAAAAAGCTTTATTTCATTAGCTATGATAGTATACTTATATACACATCTTATAGGATCAAAATTTCTGCATCAAAGAAATCAATATCTTTACATCAAAGGAATGATATGATTCATATAATGAAATCTTTACAAATATGTACATAGTTAGCAAAATCAGGAATAGTTTCATTCTCATGGGATTGGTTTTATCTGCTAAATCTCTTATCTGCTAAATTTGATTATATGGTTGGCCAGAGAAATCAAGAAATGATTTCCACTATATGAGATTATATATCTACCCATATTTGCCTAATATGATGTTGAGAGAATCAACATGCCCATATCTGCTTAATTGGATACTAAGATCTTCATCATATCTATCTATATCTGCTTAATTGGATACTGAGACAATTAAGATATGATTTCCATCATAAGTCCAAAAGAATCAACAAGGAAGGAATAGAGGATAGTTCATGCAGGCTTGAAGAATACATTATTTACTGCAATATTCAATATTCAGGATAGATCAATGTCTTTTAGGATGGCGGAATCTTATCAGACACTTCAGAAAGGTGACTTGAGTTACACTTCATTTATGTACCTAATCATATGTATGTCATGCACATCAGGATTGTATATGCTCTTCTCAGAAAAAGAAAAAAAAATCTTTTGATATCAAGGGTGGTAACTGCGATGTGTAATAGAGTTTGTCCTGCAAGAAAGTATTTTACTGATGCCTGCTTTTGTGATTTTGATGTGCAAATCATGCACAATTTGTTAATATAGATAGTGCTCTAGAACTGGAACTCATTACTGGAATTTTGCAAAGTGGTCACATGTTTATAAAAATAATTGTTCAGCCAAATTCTTCTAATTTCTTTCTTTGTCAGTATATAAAAAGGCTCAAATCATTGTTGTAATTAAAAGGGGCATGAATAAGTTTATTGACTATTTACCATTATTTGACTTGCCTTTAGTTAGGAGAGCAATTTTCTGAGTGGAGAAGAAAAAAATGAGATTCTAAGTTCTTCATGCATACAGAGAGAATGACATAGTACTTAAATCTGAAAAAGATGGAGTATTCCCTAATTAAAGGCCCGATGAGTGCGAAACAAGTCCATGGGAGCCCTTTTTTCTACTGGAAATATATAGATTGATGACAGATAAAGAAGCACGGTATTTGTGTTTTAGATGAATTTAGGTGTGCACATTCTTTTGGGCCAGATGGGTTGCAGGCTTGTAGCCACCCTATCTGTTGTGTCCTCTTGCTGAACTAAAAATTTTATTTTCGATTATGTCCTAGGTGAAATAAATCAGGATGAACCATCCACCTTTGTGCAGAAAAGGCAAGTAATCTAAAATTTAGAGAAAACCTAATTTAAACTCTGAATTTAGTGTTTATTATTGAGAACTAAATACACTACAAGAAATCAAAGAACCCGCGAGTAGTTGCATTTTTGAAAAATGCTGAAGAATCAAACTTTAGACTATATTTATGAACTACCGAATATTTGTTTGCAGCTCATCTTTATTATAGAATCTATAATATTATTTTAGTGGCAATTTCAAAAAAATACTAGAAAATAATATTTTGCTCTATATTTATGATAAATTGCCAGTTACTAGTTTGTAGACCATCTTGATGATAGAATCTACAGTATTATTTTAGTGGTATTTTTAGAAATACAAAGAAAAGAATGTTACCTTGTTTTATGATTAATTGCCAAGTTTTAGTTTGTAGCTTGTATTTGTATTTCTTATTAATAAGTATCTTTGAAGGGATCATTAGCCAACACAAAAGAAAATGTTAATTAAGGGTATACATTAATATTGGGTTCCCATATAAGGATGTGCAAAATAAATTTGGCTAAGGATCTCGACTATTAATTTTACCAGATTTTGTATTAAAAATATATTAAAAACTATAAATTATCTAAAAATACATATTATAAAAGTATCAAAAAAATTTTCTTAAATATCATTAATACTCTTTAATTGTAGCATGAGTAAAATTATCAATATCTTAATGAACATGTAAGAAAATTATTACAAATATAGGAATATATTGAAGTTATTGATTATTTATATAATTAAAAAAATTATTTAAATATGACAGAGTAGAATTAATTTATTTTATTTTCACTTTTACCAAAGGGGAAGGATTTAATCCTTTATGAAAATAAATAATTATTAATATGAAATATCATGACATATTTGAACAGTACATCCATAACATTGATAATCTTTATTGATTATTTATATACTTTAAACAAAATTATTTTAAAATATGACAAAGGGTAGAATTAATTTATTTTATTTTACTTTTATTATCAAAGGGGAAGGATTTAATCCTTTTTGAAAATAGATTATTATTATATATGAAATATCATGGCATATTTGAATAGTATATTTCATAACATCGATAATCTTTTAATTAATAACTACAATAAATCATGATTTGATAAAGTAGATTGTAACCATGGTGATTGGCTGGTTCTTAACTAACTGCATCAGTCATTAATGCTTCGATTCCTGTAATAAGTGGTGCACAAAATGGGTTTTAGATTTTTCTTTTGCATACTAAATCCCCGTGTCTCATAGATGCACGGCTATAATCCCTGACCCTTGTCCCTTGGTGGGGGATGCAAAGGGCTGCATTTGTTTTCCAATTTTTCCCAACATCTTTTCATCATTGGAAATTCTCTAATTTCCTGAAGTGATTATCAGGCAATAAGTGATTGCAATACTTGATGATTGTAAAAGAATCTCAGAAGACACTAAGAGAGTATTTGGTTGGGGGGAGTGGGGGTCTGAAATCGAAATCAGAATGGATAACTCCCATTCCAACCGTTTGATTGGGAAGTGTCTCATTCCGATTTCGATTCCAGAGTGGAATGGAAATGGCTCAATCTATATAGAACTCAATCCCTACTCTCCTCTCTGGATTCAAATTTCCATTCCAATTCCGATTTTGATTTCGTTCACGAACCAAATGCTTCGGAGAATTAGGCCATTCTGATTTCGATTCTAAGCCATTCTGATTCTCATTCCCATTCCAACATTGGTTACGAACCAAACACCCCTAACTTGATTAAAATTCAAAATATTGCCGTGGGTCAGAAATTTGTACAACAAGAAGCAATTGTTCCTCCAGGTTATAGCTAGAATAAGATGTCTTAACAGTTGACTAGGCCAAGGGATCATCAAGTAAGAGGATTAGTAACATCAATTAACATATTTTTTATGCTTGTAGCTCCCTACCGTACTTGTTTTATGTTCCTTGTTTACTGGCCTTCCACTTTATCACTTGTGCTCGCTTCCATTTTTTCAGTCAAAAGGGACTTAGCCAATAAATATATCTCCGAATACATTTTCTTTAATCTCTCTCTCTCTC